>JAPMLY010002326.1:0-53097 GCA_026401115.1 Tetraselmis chui | reverse complement strand
GGAGGGAGGGGGAGTTGCGGAAGAGGATGTAGTGTTTGGTATTTGTGAGAGGTGGGGTGGAGGGGGTGGTGGTGAAGGCAGGGTCGGTGAGGCGAGCTCGTCCGAATATGGAGTAGTGGTGGGGCTTGATGGTGAGGGTACATGAGGAGTGGGTGGGTGCGCCTCTGTGGATGTATGTGTGGCGGAGGGGGATAGTGGCTGTGCCGTTGGTGGAAACGAGGATGCAGTACATCTATGTGGAGAGGGAGATCTGGACGCTGGTGTTGATGATGGGAGAGGGGGAGGGGTGGGAGCGGAAGTAGGAGCCGTCGGGGAATTTTTTGAGTGATGTGTGTTGTGTGGGGTCAAAAGATGTGTGGGGGTTGGAAGGAAAGGGGGTGTGATGCGCTGTGAACTCCTTTGATGTTTGATGAAGGAGCGTGTATAACCAATGAGTGGTGGAATGACGCCGTAAGCGTTGATGCATGGTAGGGAGAGGGTGTTACGGGATTGGAGAAGGACAGTGGTGAGGCATGTGTGAGCCCAAGAGGTTCCTGGGACGTGTCCAGCGACCGGGGGGTGTGATGGTGATTTTGTGTAGATGGGGGCTAGGGGGTACAGGTTCGTGAAGTGAAGTTGGAAATAGGTTCAGAGAAACTGGACATGATTGTGAAAATATGGGGTTATTGGGCAGGTGGAAGATACTTACCCACAGAGAGGAGGGTTCGTTCTCGATCCGGGAGGGGTCCTCCACGGGCTAGATCGCGTCCGCGAATTGGAGGAGGAGTTGTACCGATTCAGGCAGGTCTTCCACTTGACAGAGGGGTGGGGTCGTCTTGGTGGAACCGGTGGGCGCGAGCTCGGTCGACATGTGTGAGGTGAAAAGGAGGACGATCGCTTCTCGGCCGGATATGTCGTTGAACATGGGGGAGCGAAGCTTAATCCGGGGGCCTGAGGTCGGGGGGGTCGAAGCAACTCTATGGAACTGGACTATCTGCTGTTTCAGTTTTGCCATCACATGGGGGGAGCGATGCGGTGGGTGGTGTCGGACTGGGCGTACGGAGTACTCGCTGTTGCGAAGTAAGCTGGTACAGGAGACCGGTTGCCGCACAGGAGGTAGGGATATCAAGTCGTATCTCCTGAAAGCCCGGCGCGAGTTCGGCGGGTAGGGGGGTAGCATTGTGACACGGACGGGCTGACGGGTGAGGAGTTCTCGTGTAGCGTGCCGACCAGCGTGAGTGGTGCGCTATTTCACGGCCGATCGAGTTTTTCAAGCGGATAGGCAGGTCAGCGATCATGTTGATTATACTGATGAGCTATCGGCGGGCAACTGAGCAGGCAGCGGTCACCGTATCAAGGGGGTTGGTTGCGTCAGGGAAGAACATACCATGTAGCCAGAAGCTGGCGATGTGGGGAGGGGAGTTGGAGTGCTCTCCTGGGAGAAGGTAGGAGTCGATCATACGGGAGGGGAGGTCGTCGGCCGGCCCGAGGTCTGTAGTTGACCGTGGGGGCGCAAGGACAGGAGGGGTCTATTGAACCATGCAAACACAGTTAGTGTGGAAGATAACGTACGCAAACGTAGTTACAGTCACAGTCCCGCAAACGGAACAATTACGGCGACAACCAGCCTACATGCGTGGTGTCGGGACAACAGAAGTGAGAGAGCTGTAGCCTAGCGACAACTCTGTACCGAGTCAAACAGTTTATCGGTATGTCCGATCTAGACATGTACTAATCATATCTAGAGTAGCTTACAGTAGCTATCTGCAACTAATACGTATGCGGTATTACTTACAACACTCCCCGTGAAGGTAGCTACGGGATGAAGCGTTGCATTGGGTCTTGTCCTCCAAGGATCGCACTTCGGTGTCTTGCTAGTGCAGGTCCCGGGAGGGGTTTGGTGAGCATGTCAGCCATCATCTGGTCAGTGGGGAGGTACCTCAACTTGATGGTTCCCTGTTCCACGTGGTCTTTGAGGAAGTGCCACTTCATACCGATGTGCTTAGTCTTCTCGCTGACCAAGGCATTCTGGGAGTATGCAATGGCGCTTTGGTTGTCTTCCCAGATGGTGGTGGTTTCGGTGATGGGGGAGTTGAAGACTTCCCCCATGAGTTGTCGGAGGTGGAGTCCCTCCTTGGTGGCGTCGGCCGCAGAGTAGTACTCGGCTTCACACGTGGATTGAGCCACACATGTCTGCTATTTGGACTTGTAACTGACTGGCCCGCGTCCGAGGGTGAAGAGATAGCCGGAGCGAGACTTGCGGGTGCTGCTGTCGTTGGCCCAATCAGCGTCGGCAAAGCATGTGAGTTGGAGGCTGTGGTCCAAGCCCCCCCCAACGTCAGGGGCATGTCGATGGTGCCATGGAGGTAGCGGAGGACCTTTTTCAGAGTCTGCAAGTGTGCCTCGGTGGGCGAGGCTTGGGCATAGCCGAGGATGCTCAACGCCGTGGAGACATCGGGGCGTGTACAAACGGCGGCGTACTAGAGGCTGCCCAGGAGGCTAGGGTAGACGTCCTTGGCCACTCCTGTGAGAGAGGGCGAGTTCAAGTGTGCAAGGCCGGCGAGGAAGCCGGGGTCCATGGGAAGTGACGACGGCTTAGAGTCGGACATGCCGTACTTGGCGAGGATGTCGCGCAGGTACTTGGACTGGTCCAGCGGGATTGTGCGCGTGGAGCGATCGCGGGTAATGTGCATGCCGAGGAGTTGGGAGAGATCGCCTAGGTCCTTGATCTTGAACCGTGCTCCGAGTTGGGCTTGGAACGATGCGAGCCAGGTGGCATCATTGCAGGCCGCGGGAATGTCATCGACGTACAGGGCGATCATGGCGAAGACGTGGCCGGTGCGAAAGATGTAGATGCACGGGTCGGAGACGCATTGTTGCCATCCATGTTCGACGAGCCACGCACGAAGTAGCATGTTGAACTCGCGGGGGGACTGCTTAAGGCCGTAGAGGCAACGCTTGAGGTGGCAAACCTTGGACGTCCCATCGGTGAAGCCGAGGGGCTGGCGGATGTACACATCCTCCCGGATGGGAGCGTAGAGAAACGCTATGTCGATATCAAGCTGGCAGAGTTCAAGGTCGCGGGCGGCTGCGATGGTTAGGAAGAGACGCAGGCTGGCCATGCGGATGACCGGGGAGAAGGTCTCCGTGTAGTCCAGTCCAGCGCGTTGACTGCACCCCTTGGCGACGAACCGCGCTTTGAAGCGGGAGACGTCGCCGGCTGTATCCGACTTGACTTTGAAGATCCACATGCTGTTAACGACCATGCGGCCGGGGGGGAGGTCCACAAGGTCCCACGTGCCGTTGTTGATGAGGGAGGAATACTCATGTTGCATAGCGGCTTGCCATTGGGGGGCTTGGGCGCTGTCCAGTGCAGCCCGGTAGGATTTTGGTTCCACACACTCCCGGGCGGAGAGGAGGGCGATGGCAGTAGGGAACGTGCCGGCAGGTGTGTGTGGGGGACCATTGACAAGGTCGGGGACGTGAGGGTGCTCAAAGATGTCCTCTTGAGCTTGGCCTTGTTCAGGATCACAACACGCCGTTACGAGGGTTGGTGGGTAGTCGGACAAGTGGGCAACCATATCGCCGTAGCGAATGGGGTGGGAGCGGAGCCGAGCATGGCGAGAGGCTGCCGGGGGGGGTAGGGGTGTGGGTAATGTGAGGTCAATGGGGTGGGACATGGGTGAGTCTGCGGGTACGTCGTCCGAACAGTCGGTGATGGTCGAGTCGACGGAGGGTTGAGTGTCGAAGCATGGGGTGTCTTCCTGAAAGACAACATGTACGGAGGTGGTGATACGACGCGTTTCTGGATTGTAGACACGATACCCGGGTGCGTCAGGGGGATAGCCCACCATGACGCCCCGAAATGCTTTTTCACTGAGTTTCCGACGTTGTTTGTCGGGGACCTTGGCGAAAACGGCGCAGCCGAAGACGGGGAACTTGGAGGCGTTGGGCACCGACGACGTAAGGAGTGTGAGGGGGACGCCCCCATTAGGTCCGACCGAGCGACTGTACGTGCGGTTGCGAAGGTACACAACAGTGCTGACTGCACACGACCACATGGAGTTGGGAACGGCCATGTTGTGGAGCATCGCCGATGGATTGTCCCGGATAGTGCGCCAGGGACGTTCGGCCTTGCCGAGCATGTGGTGGGCGTATGGGGCAGAGAAATGCACCCCGACGCCGAGGTGTGCGCACATTCGGCGAGTGACAGCAGCTTCAAACACAGAGTCTGAGTCAAACTTGAGGACCGGTGCGAACGCGCCCGTCTGGGAGTGATGGCGGGCATGCAAGTGTTTGATGTCCATGAGGATGGTTTTCAATTCCGAACATGCGTCGTCTTTAGACTTAAGGAACCGCACCCACATGTAGTTGGTGTGGTGGTCGATGACGAGCAAGCAGTAACGGAGGCCATGTGGGGAGGGGACATTGACTGGGCCCCATAGGTCTGCGGACAGGTTGAGGAGGGGGTGGGATGGCTTCGCGCAAGCGGCTGTGTTGCGTGGTGCAGCTGTGGCTTTGTGAAGTAAGCAAGAGTCGCAAGAAACTTTGGTTACAACGCTAGTTAAAACAGGGCTAGTCGGGACACCGTGAGTATGCTGGGCCTGAAGGCTTTGCATGTTGAGGTGGCCATATCGACGGTGCCATAGGACGGGATCACACAGGGCAGTAAGGGCAACCTGAGGGGAGGGGTCAAGTGCCGCCGGTGCGGATGGGCTTGAAGGGAGGTTTGGCTGGTGGGGAAGGAGGTAGAGACCGTTTCCGGACGGTTCTAGCACACCCATGCCTGTGGGTACCAAAAGCAAACCAGTGTCAGAGTTGGAGGGGAATATGAATTCACAGCCGCTGTGAGTTTGCATCCAGCTGACACTAAGTAGTCTGCCGATACGCTGTGCGGAGCGAGATGAGAGGTCAGGGGTGTAGAGTGCATAGACAGTGCGGTGAATGAGCTGGCCAGAGGCAAGTCTGACAGAAATCCGCACTGAGCCACCGCCCTTAACGTCAACGCCGACACCGCCCACGCGAGAGGGAGCGGAGGGGGGCGTGAATTTCACGAAGTCATCTCGGAACGCAGTGAGGTTAATCGAGCAGGCGGAATCAACGACCCAAAACTGTGACAGGTTACGACCCGGGGCGAGGGAAGAGGAGAATGCCACAGAGCTGAATGGGACACTCACCTCGTCGTCAACGCAGTCCTCGAGGGTGGGTAGGCATCATGCCGTCTCTTTGCATACCGCTGTTAGGCACGAGTCCGGCTAGCGGTTTTTACCGCTGCCTGTTTTTTATCCAGCTCTTTCTTTTTCGCCCTCTGTCGAAATGGCGCAGAAAACCCCGCCTGTTTCACCTGTTGCTTCCCCTGACCCAGGCTCTTAGCAGAGCACTGTCGATCACCCCCCGGACACTCTCGCACTGCTCGTTGCGCAAGTGGCGCACTTAACAGCTCGTCTCGACTCGCAGTCGGCCGAGGGTGATGTTGCTGCTGCGGGTGCTAATCCGCACCCCCCTGTAGCTCAGCGCCGCCACGATGCTCACATCGAACCCGTCCGGGACAGCCACGACGGCCACACCCTCCACCTGCTTGACCATCCCCACCCTGGTTTCGTACCCCCGGACGCAGAAATAGTCTTTGCTGCTGATACTCCTGCAGCTCCTGTTGGCGACCCCACAGTCGCACAGCGCCGTCACGATGCGCCCCGCGAGCCCTCAACCTGTGGATGCGTATTCACCCGACAATGCACCCCCCCGTTCTCCAGCTTGGACATGTGTGCACCCTGTCCACACACGACGAGTGCGTCGGTGTGGGTGGTTGGCTATCTCCGTCGGGTGGCTGACTTAAGAGGGGTGGTGGCGGGTTTTAAAATCGCAGTTTATACTGGCGATACCGCCGACTACAGGTTGAAAGTACTAGGAGTCTAAAGAAACTTGCCTTCTGCGGGAGAGCTGTCGATCGCAGCTCGCCGAACCAAGTTGTCGCGCGTGAGTGACGTGAGGCGGGGGCCCATAACCTATTGAACCATGCAAACACAGTTAGTGTGGAAGATAACGTACGCAAACGTAGTTACAGTCACAGTCCCGCAAACGGAACAGTTACGGCGACAACCAGCCTACAGGCGTGGTGTCAGGACAACAGAAGTGAGAGAGCTGTAGCCTAGCGACAGCTCTATACCGAGTCAAACAGTTTATCGGTATGTCCGATCTAGACATGTACTAATCATATCTAGAGTAGCTTACAGTAGCTATCTGCAACTAATACGTATGCGGTATTACTTACAACAAGGTCTGGAGGCCTCGGCCCGGGGTTGGGTCCATCGCCGTGCCCAAGTAGTGTCTGTCGGGGTTCAATTAAGGCACGGTAAGGAAGGGTGCCAGCGGGTGTCGCGCAAGGCGGGACCAAGGGTGGGAGAGGTCCACCTGGGCCGCATGCTCCGGCCGGTCCCGTAATAGCACATGTCTGTAGGTGGGGAGGAGGTCAGGAGACGAGGACATATTATTCGAGTGGAGTTCGGTGAGTGAGAAGGAGTTTAATTGGGTTATACTTTGGTTTCGAATAGGTTGCGTGTGTTGGCTGCACACGACCATGCCATATGGGGCCTGGGCTTGGTGGATGCTGGTGGCGGACGTGAACGTCCGGACGTTTGGTGGGGCACGGTGTGGCGCGCCGTCCCCTTGGAGGGGGGGTTTTCGTAAGCGATGGTTGTATTTGACTGGTCGTAGTACTGGAGTGGGTTTCAAAGTAAGTGGCGCGAGAGCTGTCGGGGAGACGAAATTCAAAACTCTGGAAGCTGCGCCTTGCTGCTTGTACCGTCTGGTGTCGCTACGGATCCACTGACCTAGGTGAGCTAGGCTCGAGTGGGGAGAGGTGGACGGTGCGTGTCGTTCAACGGGCCCTATGTCCACCAGTATGTCGCTCATCGTGAGGCCATGCCTGGAGCGAAGACGGTCGGCGTTGCTCATTCAAGCTACCGACCCAAACCCGTTATGTGGTTCAGTAGTACTTTAGTAGTACTTTGGATCTATTTACTGTCTTTAGTGACGGTAGGATGTGTTTTCTGCCGGGCAAAACTTAAACACTGCTATGGACCCCTCCCGTGGTCGAGGACCCCTGGTCCTAGCGCCCCCCCGGTCGACCCCTGACCTAGGGCCGGCCGACGACCTCTCTTCCCCTATGATCGACTCATACCTCCTCACATGCCAATGCTCCTCCTCCCCTCCCCACCTCGCCAGCTTTTGGTTGCAGGGTATCTTCCTCCCGGACTCGACTCACCCCTCGGAATCGGTGACCTCGGCATGCTCGGTTGCCCGTCGCTGGCTACTCGAAAGCCTCAACCAGATCGACGACCTCTCTATTCGATTTGAAAATATAATATGCCGTGAACTCGTCCACCAATCGTGTTGGACAACGAGCGCCACTCGCACCCGCCATCCGTCCGCACCATCGTCCTACGACGCCACCCCCTCGGCCGTCGACCTCGCATCGGGTTTTCAAGAGATACGCATGGACATCCCTACCTCTTGCGTCGCGGTCGGCCTCCTGTACCAACTCACTTCACAACGGCGTGAACTCTGTTCGGACGGTCCGGCGCCACGCACCGCCGAGCTCTCTCCTCCCCTGCTGACCAAACTAAGATAGCAGAAAATCCAGTTCCTCCGCGCAGCCTCGATCCCCGCAGTCTCAGACCGTCGGATCAAAATCCGATCCCCCCTCTTCACTGATATCTTCGGCCTAGAAACGGTCGCCCTCCAACAGGACCTTCATACCTCTCGTCTGTCGATCGAGCTCGTCCCCACCGGTACCGCCCAGACGAGTCCTCCCCCCAACCAAGTGGAAGACCTGCCCGAGTCGGTCCAATTCCTCCTCCAATTTGCGGACGCGATCCAGCCAATGGACGTCCCCACCCCGATCGAGAGTGACCCCTCCTCCCTCTAGGTAAATATCCTCCACCTGCCCAATAACCCCATCCATTCATAAGCATGCCTAATTTCATTCGACATATTTCCTACTTCACTTCACGAACATGTACCCCCCAACCCCCTACTTCACAAAATCATCATCACACCCCCCCTACTCCCCTAGTCATGGGACACGTCCCAGGCACCTCCTGGGCGACCACCTGCCTCACCTCAGTCCTCATCTAGTCCCGTCAATCCCTCTCCCTCCCCTGCACCAACGCTGACGGCGTCATTCCACACACACAATGGTTATACACACTACTCCACCAAACCGCGAAAGAATTCACAACCCACTACACCCCTTCCACCTCCCCCCCCCACACCCCACTCGACCTCACACACCACACATCCCTCTAAAGGTTTCCAGACGGCTCGTACTTCCGCTCCCACCCCTCCCCCTCTCCAATCATCAACACCAACATCCAAGTTTCACTCACTGCGGAAATGTACTGAATTCTTATCTCCATCAACGGCAAAGCCACAATCCCCCTCCAACACACACACATTCACAGAGGTGCACACACCCAATCCTATTGCAATCCCGCAAACTCCGCGTCATCCGAGGACTATTAATCGGCAAGCACTTCACCCTACAACTCGGCCTTTTCAGCGACTCCCAGCTAGACATCCTCGAAGGACAACTATGCCGGGCACTCCGCTCCACCGTCTCCTCGGTACGTAACCTCTCTCGCACCGCCCTCCACCGCCCTACCTCAGACCTCGGCTACGGCCTTCCCTCCCTTAAAGCCCACGCCGCACAACTCACAGTCTGCCACCTCCACAAAATCATGAACACCCCTGGCTATAGAGGCCACATGGTTCGAGCACACATTCACACTATATCCACGACATACACCCACTCGCCCACTGAATCCATCATGACACGCAACTCCCCACCCACACTCCGTTGCCTTGTACGAGCCCAACGCGACTCAGGCACCATATTCCACACCATCCCTCCACTCTCCCTCACCAACCCCATTGCCTCCACACTCCGTGCACACTTCACCCACCAAGACACAACCCTCCTCGCTTCACTCTGAGACAGAGCCACCCACATCAACGACCCCCACACGTACAAACAAGCATATTGTGAATTCACACCCCGCAAAACACACGCATCCCTCCTCCCCCGCCTCACCCCCCTTTGGAAAAACAACATCACCACATGGACACAAGTCCTCTTCCGCGCCTCCTTAACCTCCCTCCTCCTCAATTGCTCGCTCCTTGTCTCTGCTAGACAATTTGATGGTCAGACAGCCCCCTTGACAGTCACTCAGTGGCTATGTCCACTACATGCGGCAGACGTTCGACGACTACAACGATACATGTCAGATGGTTGATGGACCCGCTGCCATTTACCCCCACAACCTCGGTCTCCTCATGTTGCGCGGTATTTCCAGCACCGGCCCACACGGTCAGGCCAAACATTGCGTCATCAACGCGTTCGACATAGACTACATGTTGTCCGCTCATGACGTGATGGCCAACATCCTCCACTTGGCGCACAATATGGACGAGGACGACGCCCCGGACGCAACACTTCCCCACATCTCGCTACCTCCCATCTCCGCCTTTGTCGCTGCATGCCGCGGTTCACACAACGGTCGAGGCTACCCCCCACGTGGGCCTCGCAGTGGTCGCGGGCTACCCACCAAGTGTAGCGCCTCTGGCAGCCTGGACCACATCTTGTCCTCCTGCACTGCCCCGGATGACGCTCTCTTGCGGTGGACACTCGCGAAGCGCAAGATGATCATCCAGAAGTACGGCGCCCCTAGTGGCTCTCACTCTGCGCACGCCGCTCTGCCGAGCGACGTCCCCGCCGATGACTCGGAAAGTTTTCCCACCCTCGAGGAGTACACTGATGAATACGATGACACTGAGGTGAGTGTGCCATTTAGCTCCGTAGCCTTCTCCTCTTCCCTCACCCCTAGCCGTAAGCTCTCACAGTTCTATGTAGTCGATTCGGCATGCTCGATCAACCTCACCGCGTTTAAAAATGACTTCGTACGATTCACACCCCACTCCGCTCCTTCGCGCGTTGGAGGGGTTGGTGTTGACGTCAAAGGCAGTGGCTCCGTCCGGATTTCAGCTTGGCTTGCCTCTGGCCGGCTTATTCACCGCACTATCTATGCGTTGTACACCCATGACTTGTCCTCTCTCTCTGCTCAGCGCATCGGCTGATTACTTAGTGTCAGCTTGATGCAGACCCACAACGACTATGATTTCATCTTCCCCTCTGACTCTAACAATGGTCTGCTTGTGGTTCCCACAAGAATGGGTGTGCTAGAGCCGTCCGGAAACGGAATCTACCTCCTCCCCCACCAGCCAGAGCTCCCTTCAAGCCCCTCCGCAACGCCAGTGCATGACCCCTCCCCAAGCGTTGCCCTTGCTGCTCAGTGTGAACCTGTCTTGTGGCACCGTCGGTTTGGACACCTGAACATGCAAAGCATGCAAGCCCAGCACACACACGGTGCCCCGACTAGCTCTGCGTTAGCCAGCTCTGTAAAAAATGTTTCTTGCGAGTCATACTTGTTACACAAAGCCACAGATGCACCGCGCAACACCGCTGCCTGCGCGAAACCCTCCCGTCCCCTCCTCAACCTGTTCTCTGACCTAAGGGGACCAGTCAACGTCCCCTCCCCACATGGCCTCCGCTATTGCTTGCTCGTCATTGACCACCACACATATTACATGTGGGTGCGGTTCCCCAAGTCCAAAGACGATGCGTGCTCGGAGTTGGAGAGCATCCTCCTCGACATCAAGCACATGCATGCACGTCATCACTCCCAATCGGGCGCGTTTGCACCAGTCATAAAATTTGACTCGGACTCTATCTTTGAAGCTGCCGTCACCCGCCATATGTGCGCATATCTCGGCGTCGGGGTCCAATTCTCTGCCCCATACGCCCACCACATGCTCGGCAAAGCCGAACGTCCTTGGCGCACTATCCGGGACAATGCGTCGGCGATGCTCCACAGTATGGCCTTTCCCAACTCCATGTAGTCATGCGATGTCAACACTGTTGTGTACCTCCGCAACCGTACGTACAATCGCTCAGTCGGACCCAATGGTGGCATCCCCCCCCCCCCCTCACGTCGTATGTGCCTGACGCCTCCAAGTTCCGCGTCTTCGGGTGCGCCGTTTTCGCCAAGGTTCCCGACAAACTGCGTCGGAAACTCAGTGCAAAGGCGTTTCGTGGCGTCATGGTTGGCTACCCCACTGATGCACCCGGGTACCGTGTGTACAACCCGGAAACACGCCGCATCACCACTTCCGTCCATGTTGTCTTTCAGGAAGACACCCCGGGCTTCGGCGCACAGCTCTCCGTCGACTCGGCCATCACCGACCATTCGGATGACGCACCTGCCGCCTCACCCCAATCGCACCCCATCGACATATCATTGCCATACCCCTTTCCCCTCTTGCAGCCCCTCGCCAAGCTCGGCTCCGTTGTCATCCCCTACGCTACGGCGAAAAGGTTGCCCACGTGTCCGATTACCCCCCGACCCTCGTGACGGCGTGTTGTGACCTTGAACATGGCAAAGCCAAAGAGAACATCTTCGAACAACCTCACGTTCCCGACCTTATCATTGGTCCCCACCACACACATGCCGGCACGTCACGTGCTGCCGTCGCCTTCCTCTCCGCCCGGGAGTGTGAGGAACCGAAAACGTACCGGGCTGCCTTGGACAGCGCCTAGGCCCCCTAGTGGCAAGCCGCTATGCAGCAGGAGTACTCCTCCCTCATAGACAACGGCACGTGAGAAGTCGTTGACCTTCCCCCGGGTCGCATGGTAGGTAATGACATGTGGATCTGCAAAGTCAAGTCTGACACCGCCGGTGACGTCTCCCGCTTCAAAGCGCGGTTCGTCGCCAAAGGGTGCAGCCAACGCGCAGGACTAGATTCCACGGAGACGTTCTCCCATGTCATCCGCATGGCCAGGATGCGTCTCTTCCTGGCCATCGCAGCCGCCCGCGACCTTGAGCTCTGCCAACTTGACATCGACACAACGTTTCTATACGCACCCATTAAGGAAGACGTGTACATCCGCCAGCCCCTCGGCTTCAACGATGGCACATCCAAGGTGTGTCACCTCAAGCGCTGCCTATACGGCCTTAAGCAGTCCCCCCCGCGAGTTCAACATGCTCCTCCGTGCATGGCTCGTCGACCATGGGTGGCAACAGTGCGTTTCTGACCCGTGCATCTACATCTACGGCACCGGTCACGTCTTCGCCATGATCGCATTGTGCGTCGATGACATCCATGCAGCTTGCAATGATACCGCATGGATTGCATCATTCAAGGCCCAGCTCGGAGCACGGTTCAAGATCAAGGACCTCGGCGACCTCTCCCAATTACCCGGCATGCACATCACCTGCAATCGCTCGGCACGCACCATCTCGCTGGACCAATCCAAGTACGTGCGCGACATCCTCGCCAAGTACGGCATGACCGACTCTAAGCCGTCGTCCCTTCCCATGGACCCCGGCTTCCTCGCCGGCCTCGCGCACATGACCTCGCCCTCTCACACCGGCGTGGCCAAGGACGTTTACCTCAACCTTATGGGCAGCCTCCAGTACGCAGCCGTCTGCACGCGCCCCGATGTCTCCACAACGCTGAGCATCCTCGGCTCCGCCCAAGCCTCGCCCACCGAGGCACACCTGCACGCTCTAAAGAAGGTTCTTCGATACCTCCATGGCACCATCGACATGCCCCTGGCGTTGGGGGGGGCACGGACCACAGTCTCCAACTCACATGCTTTGCCGACGCTGATTGGGCCAACGACAGCAGCACCCGCAAGTCCCGTTCGGGCTATCTCTTCACCCTCGGACGCGGGCCCATCAGCTACAAGTCCAAACAACAGACCTGTGTGGCCCAATCCACGTGTGAAGCCAAGTATTATTGTGCGGCTGACGCTACCAAGGAGGGACTCCACCTCCGACAACTCATGGGGGAGCTCTTCAACGCCCCCATCACCGAAACCACCACCATCTGGGAGGACAACCAAAGCGCCATTGCGTACTCCCAGAACGCCTTAGTCAGCGAGAAGACCAAGCACATCGGTATGAAGAGGCACTTCCTCAAGGACCACGTGGAGCAGGGAACCATCAAGTTGAGGTACCTCCACACTGACCAGACGGTGGCTGACATGTTCACCAAGCCCCTCCGAGGACCTGCATTGACAAGACACAAAAGTGCAATCCTTGGAGGACAAGACCCGATGCAACGCTTCATCCCCTGCCCTACAAATACACAAACCTCAAAAACGACGCCCACACTCACAGCATCATAAGCACTCACACACCCCTCTCACAAACGTCCAAACACGGTGCCCTCATCGCCCGCGCCGCGGAGGACGGCGCCGACTTCACTTTCCACCAAAAACACACTACACTCACCAACATCCAATTCACCTACAAGCAAGAATTCATGTGGAGGGTCCACAACACCCGCCTCCTTACACACAACCCCACCCTCCGCTGCCCCATGTGTGGCCAATTCACTAGCCACGGCCACATGGCCGGTAACTGCCCCACCATATCTGGCCTAAGGCAGGACCGCCACAACATCGCGCTACAACTCCTACTCTCCCTCTTGGAACGCCACAACGGCGGACGATGGGAGACCATCACTGCCGACTTCGGTAACAAACCCATCAAATCATTCACACCCCCCACACCCACCAACACCCCGCTTGACTGCCACCCCCACACCCCACACACATGCCCACCCGTCTTGTTGCTACTGACGAAGGTCTCTCGCCCGACTCCCTAACCTCGTGCCCTGCCATCCTCCCCCCTGAGATCCCCCCCCCCCCCACCCCCCCCGCGTTTCGACCTTGGCACACAAACCCGACTTTATTCGCCTCCTCGAACCTCGTTACGTCGGCCACACAAACGGTCGCCGCCGATACTCATCCATTAAAAAGATTCATATAGGGGAGTGGAAGTACTGCACTGACCACAACCTCTCCCACACAGCCCAATTGATCCGCGCCAAATACACTCCCCTCGCAAATGCCATCCGCAGCCATTGGCCAGGTACCACAGTCGACATCCTCCCCATTGTCATGAGCCGCACGGGCACACCGCACTCATCCACCATCACAAGTCTCACCTCTCTACGCACCCTCCGCACCGATCCTCCTCACAAACTCATCTCCCAAACACGACTCGACAGGTCTCGCATCCTTGCACAACTCCATACGCACACCGTCCATTGGCTACATCATCTCCTACTTGTATACCGCATCAAATCCCGCACGACCTCTCGCCGCGCCCCCCCACACTGCACCTTCGCACGCCCCTGCTTGAATGCCGTCGTCACCTTGCACCGCACACTCCCCGGGGGGGGGGGGATAAAACCTCCGAACACCCTTGGAGAGGTTGGATTTATGTGGTTAACGGTCTAGCCCTGACTTGTGAGCTCCCTTTATGGCATAGTTGGGAGGGCCCAGAGACATCAACCGGCGCATACGGTAATTGTTGTAAACCGGCGCATACGGTACATGTTGTAAAGAAATTCAACTTGTATCCGCGAAGACTGACACATAGCGCCCGAGAGCCGGCCCGTGCATAGCGATACATAAATAGTGTAGAATTACGCTAAGGATACCGACTTTTGAGGCGGTACTTGGCGGCGCGCCAGGTTACTAACGGGATGCTCCGATAATACACTCCTCCACAAAAGTCCGGACAAGATTTCGCACCTTCGCAAGTAGAAAATGTAACCATGCGTCGATTTTATTGACAAATATCCTGAAATCCTAGGCAATGCTTTTGCGCGCAAATTGGAATGCGCCGACACCTACGAGGGGCGAATTCGAACACTGCCGGGCTTGTGTACTTGGGGTTATCGCGCCCGCACCCGTGCGGCACGCTCTTTCAAACAGTCGCCGTGGTAGTAAGACGAAAAGAGTACCGGGCGCACAACGCCGCAATATGAACGCTTATGCGACGGTCGCGCAAACATAATGACGGAGGGAGGCCTCATTGCACCGAGGGAACTTTCGAACATGAGAGGCGCGCTCCGAAGTCAAGCCAAGCATCCGGTGAGCTGCCATCGCATAGCAATCGGATATCACATTGAAACTATACTCATGTGAAGCGAAAAAGAGAGCCAAAGCCCCGCGACCCGTACCGGAAATCACCCTCACATAGTTCGATGGGGAAGGTCTACCCCGTTGAATGTGGCCCCCAGAATCTCCCAAGCGAGTGAGAGCTTCGGGAGTCGGGAGTTACAGGCAAATCAATTGGGTAGCGGGCGCCACCGCATTGTTGACCGGAGATACTACCAACTCGACATCGGGCCCAACATAAACGGAAAGTTCTTGGTTTAGTGTGTTAGTCAACGCCACGAAATCTGATTCCGAAACCCCGCCCATATTGGAGATCGAATAGTGCGAATTGCGCAATTTGACCGCCCACGGCAAAGTAGAAGTGGCAACATTCCGTAGATCCTGTCGGATGAGACCGTACAAAGGACCTAGCTGAGTCAGCGTTCTGTGGGTACATGTACGGGTATCTCTCTCGGTGTACTAATTCTTGTCCCCCTCTAGGGATAGTACACTCGGCCTCCACAAAAGTCCGGACATGCATTATGTTAAGCATAAGCTAGTCAAGAACACGCTTCCCTCTCACCACGTCAAGCACGACGATACCCGACTACCACCCAATTGTAGGAGAGCCGAGAAGCAAGCAGTAAGCCGCCATCCGGGATGGTTATACCTCAGCTTACAGCGGGTGTCGTTCGTGGAGTTTGTCGAATTAATCCCATAAATTCCCGGGAAATTGTCTGAACTACACACGTCGTTCTGAGCGCCACGCTTGGGCATTGCTCAAGCGCTCACACCAAGCTGCATATTACTCTGTGTTCCACATAACCGTATTTTTGGGGGAATTTTGAAGAGGGTTTGGAGGCGTGGGTGCCGTGTTCAATGCGCGAGGTTTGGTTTGCGGGTGTGTGACCAGGGCACGGAAGTTCACGCCGGTGGCACGGGTGATTTTTTGGAAAGCAAGCGAGCAAAAACGCACATTACGCATGTTTGGATAAACACTGCACGCTATAAACATGCGAGGGCGATTGGCCAAGGGGAGGGGCGAGATCCAACTTGGCCGTTAGGGACGCATCACGTTGACGGTGGTATTTGGAATGCTTGGGTACGTGCTTTTGCCAACCACACTCGCCCCACGCGTGGCACGCGTCGGGAAATAGGCGCGGAGGTCAATAGGAATGAAGAATTGGTAAACATATATCGACAAACCCCGCACAAATCGTCTCAGGAGGTGAGCCGAATTCGATGGGTGTTGCTTGGCACTGCGGCTCAGCCTTGCCGGAATAATTCGTATATTTACATAATTCATAACAAATCGATTTGTGGGTGTTGAACTCCGGAGTAGGTGCGTTCGACGCGCATTAAAAATATGCGTCCAACGGTACATGTTTGAAATAGTGTTGACCATACATTAGTGAGTTATGATCGCTTAAACATTGTGGCCGAAAGCGGCTTGCCCTTGGGTTGTGCGCATATTGGTGGTAAGTCTACATACGTGATTTCGTGCGTTTCCCCCACAGCGGCCTGCCCAACACCTCCTCCCTCCGTCGCCTTGAGTCTCGCGGGTCTGGATCTTCGTCGACGGTATCGGGCACCTCTATGTCGGGTGAGCGCTCCACATGTGCTATGCTTATGGACCATACCCCCCGGTGCCCGTGCTCTTGATATTGTTGTAAGTAATACCGTATAAGTATTAGTTGCAGATAGCTATTGTTAGCTACTCTAGATATGACTAGTACATGTCTAGATCGGACATACCGATAAACTGTTTGACTCGGTACAGAGCTGTCGCTAGGCTACAGCTCTCACACTTATGTTGTCCCGACACCACGCCAGTAGGCTGGTTGTCCATGTGACTGTCTTGTTTGCGTGACTGTGACTGTAACTACGTCTGCGTGAGTTATCTTCCACACTAACCGTGTTTGCATGGTTCAATAGGTTATGGGCCCCCGCCTCACGTCACTCACGCGCGACAACCTGGTTCGGCGAGCTGCGATCGACAGCTCTCCCGCAAAAGGCAAGTTTCTATAGACACTTAGTACTTTCACCTTGTAGTCGGCGGTATCGCCAGTATAAACTGCGATTTAAAACCCACCTCCACCCCTCTTACGTCGGCTACTCGAAGGCAACAGACAGCCACCCACACCGACGCACTCGTCGTGTGTGGACGGGGTGCACACAGGTCCAAGCTGGAGAAGGGGGGGGCGCATTATCGGGTGAATACGCATCCACATGTTGCACGACAACCCTAGCTTACATTTTTTATTTTGATATTATCTTAGCGACTCAGCCGCCAACGCAGCGCTCCACCTGTCCTAGCCTTGGCCTCGACTTGTGCCCCACACTGGGTGGAGGATACAGAAAAGGTGCTTTGAGACACCCCGGGGCGTTAGGCCGAGGGGTCGGCGGGCATCAGGCCATCTCTCTAAAACCATTGTTAGGCACAAGTCCGGCTAGCGGTTTCTCCCGCTGACTGTTTTTAATTCTGCTCTTTCTTTTCCGCCCTCTTTCGAAATGGCGCCGAAAACTCGATGTGCCGACTCTCCGCTTGATTCGCCTCTTGCTTCCCTTGACCTCGGCTCTCAGCACAGCACTCTCGATCGCACCCCGGATACTCTCGCGCTCATCCTTTAGCAAATGGCGCTCATTAACGCTCGCCAGCACGCGCAGTCGGCCGACGCTGCTGATGTTGCTGCTGCGGGTGCTAATCCCGACACCCTTGTCGCTCAGCGCCGCCGCGATGCGCAGCTCGAACCCTTTCGGGACGGCCACGACGTGCACACCCTCCCCCTGCTTGAGCATCCCCTGCTTGGCTATGCCCAACCGGACGCACAAACAGCCTTCGCTGCTGCTACCGCTGCATCTCCTGTTGGCGACCCCACCGTCGCACAACACCGTCCCGATGCGCACCGCGAGCCCTCGCGTCCCGATGCGCACCGCGAGCCCTCGCGTCACGAGCTACCGGTTGATCACCTCCCACCACCCCCACCATACCCCCCCCGTTGGATATGCCCTTCACAACCCCGGACCTCTCTTCCCGGAGGCGCGCCCCCACCCCGTCCCCCCCTCCCGTGGCCACCCGCACCCGTACGGCCCGCCGCATACCATGGCCGGCCGCTCTCCCTTTCTCGGTGGTCCACCTCCTCCCTTCCATGGACGGCATTCTCCCCCAGCCCAGCGTGGCGGCCACACCACCCGTGGCGGTCGTCGCCCCACCATTGACCCGGTAGTCATCGGCCGAGCGGCACACGAAGCCCCCAACTTCGACAAGGACGCCCTCAATCGGTCCATGAAGATGTCGGTCCCCGTCATGGGCCCGACCACGGACTTTAAGTAGTGGAAGAGGACCTTCCTTAATTTCCTCTCCATCAAGGCCGCATATTTCATTCCGCAGCTAGCTAGCTGGCCATCCGCGACTCCGGCGTTTGGCTGGACGAACAAGCGCAACACTACGCCTACACGCTCCTCCTCCATGCAGCCAGCGCGAATTAGCGCGCTGACCATGCGATGAAATGCGTTTCTCCAGCCCGCCCTGACTGCGCCGCTGCCGCGTGGGACATCATGTGTGAACGCCTCGACTGTCGGTCTTTTGCTCGCTCCATGTCCCTCTTGGAGAACTTGATGGTCAGACAGCGCCATGGCCAGTCACTCAGTGACTATGTCCACTCCATGCGCTAGACCTTTGATGACTACAACGAGACGTGCCAAATGGTTGATGGCTCCGCTGCCATCCACCCCCACAACCTCGGTATCCTCATGCTGCGCGGTATTTCCAACAGCGGCCCACACGGTCAAGCTAAACAGGGCGTCATCAACGCATTTGACACAGACTACCTATTGTCGGCTGATGAAGTGATGGCCAACATCCTCCACGTCGCGCACAGCATGGACGACGACCCTGCCCCGGACACACCCGCTCCGGTCGCATCACCCCCTCCCATCTCCGCGTTCGTCGCTGCGGGCTGCGGCTCACACAGCGGTCGAGGCCAACCACACCGTAATCCTCGTTGTAGTCGACCCAACAAGTGTGGCGTTTGTGGCAGCCTAAATAACCTCATGTCCGCTTGCACTGCCCCGGATGACGCTATCCTTAAATGGAACCTCGCGAAGCGTAAGATGACCGTCCAGAAGTGCGGCGCCCCCGGTGGCACTACCTCTACTTACGTTGCTCTGCTGAGCGACGTCCCAGCCGACGACGCCCCCGCCGATGACACCGACAGCTTACCCACCCTCGAGGACTGCGCGGATGACTGCGATGACGACGAGGTGAGTGTCCGTTCAGCTCTGTGGCATTCTCCTCTTCCCTCGCCCTAGGTCGTAATCTATCACAGTTATGGGTCGTTGATTCCGCCTGCTCGATTAACCTCACCGCGTTCCGAGATGACTTTGTAAAGTTCACACCCCCCTCCGCTCCCTCTCGCGTGGGAGGAGTCGGCGTTGACGTTAAGGGCGTTAACGTTAAGTGCGGATTTCTGTCAGACTTTCCTCTAGCCAGCTTATTCACCGCACTGTGTATGCACTCTACACCCCCGACCTATCATTTCGCTCCGCTCAGCGTATCGGCAGACTTCTTAGTGTCAGCTGGATGCAAACGCACAACGGCTGTGAATTCATCTTCCCATCTAACTCTGACACTGGTCTGCTTCTGGTACCCACATGCATGGGTGTGCTAGAACCGTCCGGAAACGGTCTCTACCTCCTTCCCTACCAGCCGGAGCTCCTTTCAAGCCCATCCGCAACGTCGGCACATGACCCCTCACCTCGGGTTGCCCTTACTGCCCAATTTGACCCCGTACTGTGGCACCGTCGGTTTGGACACATGAACATGCAAAGCCTATAGGCCCAACATACTCACGGTGTCCCGACTAACCTTGTGTTAGCTAGCTATGTAAACAAAGTTTCTTGCGACTCTTGCGTATTCCACAAAGCCGCAGCTGCACCGCGCAACACCGCCGCTTGCGCGAAACCATCCATGTCCGCTGATCTTTGGGGACCAGTCAATGTCCCCTCCCCACATGGCCTCCGCTACTGCTTGCTCGTCTTCGACCACCACACCAACTACATGTGGGTGCGGTTCCTTAAGTCTAAAGACGACGCATGTTCGGAGTTGGAAACAATCCTCTTGGACATCAAACACTTGCATGCCCGCCATCACTCCCAGTCGGGCGCGTTCGCACCAGTCCTCAAGTTTGACTCCGACTCCGTGTTTGAAGCTGCTATCACTCGCCGGATGTTCGCACACCTCGGCGTCGGGGTCCAATTATCTGCCCCATACGCCCACCACATGTTCGGCAAAGCCGAACGTCCTTGGCGCACTATCCGGGACAATACGTCGGCGATGCTCCACAACATGGCCGTTCCCAACTCCATGTGGTCGTGTGATGTTTGCACTGCTGTGTACCTTCGCAACCGCACGTACAATCGCTCAGTCGGACCCAATGGTGGCGTCCCCCTCACACTCCTTAAGTCGTCTGTGCCCGACGCCTCCAAGTTCCGCGTCTTCGGGTGCGCCGTTTTCGCCAAGGTGCCCGACGAACAACGTCGGAAACTCTGTGAAAAAGCATTTCGCGGCGTCATGGTGGGCTATCCCCCTGACGCACCCGGGTACCGTGTCTACAATCCGGAAACGCGTCGCATCATCACTTCCGTCCATGTGGTCTTTTAGGAAGACACCCCATGCTTCAACACACAACCCTCAGTCGACTAGGTCATCACCGACTCTTCTGTAGACGTTCCCGCCGCCTCACCCCTATCCCACCCCATTGACCTCACGTTACCAACACCCCTTCCCCCCCCCCCCCCCGCGCAACCCCTCGCTATGCTCGGCTCCGCTCACACCCCATTCGATACGGCGATATGGTTGCCCACTTGTCCAAATACCCCCCGACCCTCGTGACGGCGTGTTGTGATCCTGACCAAGGCAAAGCTCAAGAGGACATATTTGAGCACCCTCACGTTCCCGACCTTATCACGGGTCCCCCGCACACACCCGCAGGCACGTCCCCTACTGCCGTCGCCCTCCTCTCCGCCCGGGAGTGTGTGGAATAGAAATCCTACCGGGCTGCGCTCGACAACGCCCAAGCCCCCCAGTGGCAAGCCGCTATGCAGCATGAGTATTCCTCTCTCATCGCCAACGGCACGTGGGAACTTGTGGACCTCCCCCCAGGCAGAATGGTCGTTAACAACATGTGGATCTTCAAAGTCAAGTCGGATACCGCCGGCGACATCTCCCGCTTCAAAGCGCGATTCGTCGCCAAGGGGTGCAGCCAACGCGCTAGACTTGACTACACAGAGACGTTCTCCCCAGTCATCCGCATGGCCAGCCGGCGTCTCTTCCTGGCCATCGCAGCCGCTCGCGACCTTGAACTCTGCCAGCTTGACATCGACACAACGTTTCTATACGCTCCCATCTGGGAAGACGTGTACATCCGCCAGCCCCTTGGCTTCAACGATGGCACGTCCAAAGTGTGTCACCTCAAGCGCTGCCTCTACGGCCTTAAGCAGTCCCCCCGCGAGTTCAACATGCTACTTCGTGCATGGCTCGTCGACCATAGATGGCAACAATGCGTCTCCGACCAATGCATCTACATCTACCGCACCGGCCACGTTTTCGCCATGATCGCCATGTACGTCGATGACATCCCCGCGGCCGGCAATGACGCCACATGGCTCGCATCGTTCAAAGCTCAACTCGGAGCACGGTTCAAGATCAAGGACCTCGGCAACCTCTCCCAATTACCCGGCATGCACATTTCCCGCGACCGCTCCACACGCACCATCTCGCTCGACCGGGCCAAGTACGTGCGCGAAATACTCGCCAAGTACGGCATGTCCGACTCTAAGCCGTCGTCCCTTCCCATGGACCCCGGCTTCCTCGCTGGCCTCGCGCACATGACCCCGCCCTCTCACACCGGGATGGTCAAAGACGTCTACCCCAGCCTCCTGGGCAGCCTCCAGTACGCAGCCGTCTGCACGCGCCCCGATGTCTCCACGGCGTTGAGCATCCTCGGCTCCGCCCAAGCCTCACCCACGGAGGCACACCTGCACGCTCTAAAGAAGGTTCTTCGATACCTCCATGGCACCATCGACATGCGCATGACGTTGGGGGGGGGCACGGACCACATGCTCCAACTCACAGGCTTTGCCGACGCTGATTGGGCCAACGAAAGCAGCATCCGCAAGTCCCGGTCGGGCTATCTCTTCACCCTCGGACGCGGGCCCATCAGCTACAGGTCCAAACAACAGACCTGTGTGGCCCAATCCACGTGTGAAGCCGAGTATTAATGTGCGGCTGACGCCACCAAGGAGGGACTCCACCTCCGGACTCCCCCATCACCGAAACCACCACTATCTAGGAGGACAACCAAAGCCCCATTGCGTACTCCCAGAATGCTTTGGTTAGCGAGAAGACCAAGCACATCGGTCTGAAGTGGCACTTCCTCAAGGACCACGTGGAGCAAGGAACATTCAAGTTGAGGTACCTCCCCACTGACCAGATGGTGGCTGACATGTTCACCAAGCCCCTCCCATGACCTGCATTGGCAAGACACCAAAAGTGCAATCCTTGGAGGACAAGACCCAATGCAACGCTTCATCCCGTAGCTACCTTCAAGGGAGTGTTGTAAGTAATACCGTATAAGTATTAGTTGCAGATAGCTACTGTAAGTTACTCTAGATATGCTTAGTACATGTCTAGATCGGACATACCGATAAACTGTTTGACTCGGTATAGAGCTGTCGCTGGGCTAGAGCTCTCACACTTATGTTGTCCTGATACCACGCATGTAGGCTGGTTGTCTTTGTGATTGTCATGTCTGCGTGACTGTGACTATAACTACGTTTGCGTGAGTTATCTTCCACACTAACCGTGTTTGCATGGTTCAATAGGTATGCCATTCAACTCCACGATCGGATTGTCCACGTGCTTGAAGAGTTCATGCTTTAAGTGGGGGCTACTAAGGGGGGGGGGGTACTTGCGGTTTGAGGTCCGCCGTATTCGGCCAAGAGCTTCCCGAGATCGCCCTAGAGATGTGGTTTGGTTGGACTTCATGGCTCCTCACCGTCATCTTGTTGTTATTGTGACGGTTACAATTGCTCGCGCGAATACCAATGTTCTTTGTATAGGTACTCGTCTCAACCTTGCAGTGGGAGCTCATCATGGCAAACTTGATGCGGACCTCCGTACTTTTGCTTTGCTTGGCACGCTTTCGTTCAGTCGATACATGGCTACTATCCCTTCGCCATGGAGGACGGGGGCCGGTTGGCGCCGATGGCGGCTGAGTTGGTTGATCGCATGGCTATTTTGGTGGTTGTTCGTCGCTTCCCCAACATGGGTGCTGCTCACACTCGCTCCTTGCGCTCTGACAGTTATGTCCGTATGCAAAATTTCGTTCGTCGAACTACTTATGTTTCTTTTCGGCGTTTTGGGGGGATGTGCGACGTGAATTCATGCAACGTCTTTTTGCTGCTCTTCATGGCATTGAAATTGAAATTGTTTACAACATGTACTATATGCGCCGGTTTATACCCAATACCGTATGCGCCGGTTGTTGTCTCAACTATGCCATACAAGGAACTTACAAGTCAGGGCTAGACCGTTAACCACCTAAGTCCAACCTCTCCAGAGGTGTTCGGGGGTTTTACTCCCCCCCGGGGAGTTGTGCAAGACGAGGCGAGGGCGGTGTGCATTCAGGGGCGTGCGAAGGGGCAATGCGTGGAGGTGCGGCGGGAGGTCGTGCGGGATTTGATGCGGTATATGAGGAGGAGATGATGTAGCCATTGGACAGTATGCGTGTGTAGTTGTGCAAGTATGCGAGACGCGTCGAGGTTTGCTTTGGAAATAAGTTTGTCAAGGGGGTCCGTGCGGGCGGTGAGTAGGGAGGTGAGACTCGTGATGGTGGAGGAGTGCGGTGTGCCTGTGCGGCACATGACGATGGGAAGGATGTCTACCACTGTGCCTTGCCAGTGGCTGCGGATGGCGTTGGCAAGGGGAGTGTATTTGGCACGTATGAGGTGAGCAGTTTGGGAGAGATTATTGTCCGTGCAATACTTCCATTCCCCTATCTGAATCTTTTTGATGGATGCGTAACGGCGGCGGCCGTTTGTGTGACCTACGAATCGAGGTTCGAGGATGCGGATAAAGTCGGGTTTGTGTGCGGGGGGTCGTAGCGCGGGGGGGAGAATCTCAAGAGGGAGGACGGCGGGACACGAGGTTAGGGAGTCGGGCGAGAGACCTTCGTCAGCAGCAACAAGACGGGTGGGCATGTGGGTGGGGAGAGGTGGGTGACAGTCAAGTGGAGTGTGGGCATGAGTGGGGGAAGCAAATGATTGTATGGGCTTGTTACCGAAGTATGCATTGATGGTTTCCCATTGTCCTCCGTTGTGGCGTTCCATGAGGGAGAGTAGGAGTTGCAGCGCGCTGTTGTGTCGGTCATGTCTTAGGCCAGACATGGTGGGGCAGTTACCGGCCATGTGGCCGTTGCTAGTGAATTGTCCACATAGGGGGCAGCGCAGGGTGGGGTTGTGAGTAAGAACGCGGGTGCTGTGGACTCCCGACATGAATTCTTTCTTGTGGGTGAACTGGATTTGTGTGAGGGTTGAGTGTTTTTTGTGGAAAGAGAAGTCGGCGCGGTCCTCCGCGGCGCGGGCGAGGAGGGCACCGTGTTTGGTTGTTTGCGAGAGGGGTGTGTGACTGTGTTTGGTGCTGTAGGTGTGCGCGTCAGCTTTGAGGTTGGTGTATTTGTAGGGTATGGGCTCCCTTAGGGTTTGTGGAATGAGGGTGTATGGCCATGTCCGATGGCCTATCGTGACCTCTGAACCTGTGGTGTACGTAGTGTCGGGTGGGTGACCATCCGCGACTTGGTTAGCGAGAGAGTCTGCGAGGTCGTTACCTAGGGAGTGGTTTTGTACTTTAGTTTTGCCGAGGTGTGTGCGGATGTCTGCGTCGCAGCGGGTTTGGAGGGTGTGTGTGATGGATAGGAGGGTGTCGCGGTGGATGTTGTGTCTGTAAGCGGAAGTACAATTTAAGTATCCTTGTATGAGGCGGAGGGAGCACGCACTGTCTGTAAGGAGGTGGGTGCGGCCAAGTTGGAGGCCTATATCTATGCCAGCCAATTCAGCTCGATTTATTGTGTGCGAGGGAGGGGTAGAGGTCACCAGGATTTTGATTCTGGTGTCCGAGGCGGGGTGGGTGGCTGCTGCTCCTAGAGGGGACGAGCCTCCTTTTTTCGAGCCGTATGTGCATACAAGGTCCTGCCAGTTCCAAGCAAGAGTACCTCGGGTGAGGGGTATGTTAGTTGCTTACGTTCCGGGAGGGGATATGGGATGGGGTGAGTTGGGTTTGGGGGGAGGTGGTATATGCATGCCGAGTGGGGTGAGTAGGTGTCGAAGAGGTGAGGAGGAGGGATGGTGATGGTGGGGATGGGGAGGTGAGTAGTAGATAGACTCGAGTGTGTTGTGTAGTGCGGTCATGGCTGTGTGTGATGGGAGGGTGGAGAGTGCGAGGGGGTTCGCGACGAGGTAGATGTCGACCATCCATCGTGTGCCGAATGGGGTAGGAGTGGGTTTGCCTGTGTGTTGGTCGGGGGGTAGGAAGGTGTTCGCGTCATTGGGGAGGGTGTAGAGGTGGTGGGTGTATGGGGAGTTGATGTATTTGGATTTTGGAATGGCGGTAGGGTGTGTGTTCCCATCGGGGGAGTATGAGGATGGTTGCGCTGGGTGTGTGAGGGGCTGTGAAGTGTGCGATGGTGATTGCGTGTTCCATGGCGCGGCGCATGCATGCGTGGTCATATTCGGGATTGGCGATGTTGGTGCCTAGCCAGGTGTGTGGGGCATTGCTGCCGCTAGATGAGAAGACTATGTCTTCGGGGTAGAGGTAGTAGTAGGTGTGGGAGTAGAGGGATTTATTGAGGGGGTCGGAGTATAGTTCTGTCTGGATGTGGAATGTGTGGCGGAGAGCTGTGAGGAGGTCTTCTCTAGTGGCCCATCTATTACGGGTGGTGGTGGCGAGTGTGGGTGAGTGGATTTCTGAGCGGGAGCCTAGGCGGGTGAGGAGGTGGTAGACCTCTTCTTCGAACGTGTGTTGCGAGAGGTCGGGGCGGAAGAGTTGAAAGAGGTGGCGTACTCGGGGGGCGTTGAGGGTGGTGACTGCGCGGCCGTCGGAAGTGCATAGAGCGGTGGTATCATGGAGTGATGGGTGTGTGTGGATGGCGAATTTACCGGTAGGGAGCATGTCGAGGTCGGGGTGGATGGGGTCGTGGTTGAAGGTGATTAGGGGGTGTGACCAAGGAGGGGGTCCGGGTTCTGGCAGTATGGGTGCGGTGGAGGGGACAAAGCCGGAGTTAAATGCGGTGAGTGCGGTGGGGCCGAAGGGGTTCTCACTGATGGTGTCGTGTAGTTGTAGGCAGGGGGCCCACTGGACCTCGTGGAGGCGGGTGAGGTCGTGTTGTTGGCCGCGAGCACACCAATCGCACTGCCATGTGGCGGGCCCCTGAGTTGGGCGGCATTGGGAATGTACGGCAAAGTGCGGGCATGTGCGGCAGGTGGAGGTGGGTTCTGTGTGCACTGGGTCATGACAAATGGAGCAGGCGGCGGGGGAGGGGGTGGGGAGGCATACCGATGTGGGGGGGGAGGAGATGAGGCGGAAGCCGTCGTCGAGCTCGAGTT
The DNA here is from genome assembly GCA_026401115.1 of Tetraselmis chui. NCBI lineage: Eukaryota > Viridiplantae > Chlorophyta > Chlorodendrophyceae > Chlorodendrales > Chlorodendraceae > Tetraselmis > Tetraselmis chui. The sequence goes on along the minus strand of JAPMLY010002326.1, from coordinate 26,447 downwards.
GTTTGTCCCATTCTGTGAGGTGTTCCGGGGCCCATTCGACCATGTACTGCGTTTGGCCGTATTCTGTGTCTTTGTGTTTGGAAATGATGCGCGTAACGTCGCATGGGGGGTAGTGGTGGTCGGAGGGGGTGAGATATTCTGTATTTAAGTGTGTGGTGGGTGCAGTGGGGGTGGAGTGTTTGGTGCGGGAGGTGCAGATGCCGGATGAGAGGGTGGGGGGTGGGCGAGGGAGGTGTGGGGAGAGGAGGGGAATCCAGGAGGGGTGGATAGTGGTGGAGGAGGATGCTTGTTTGGGGGTGAGTTGTATGATGGGGAGGTGGTTGTGGATAGTATTGGAGGGCTCGGTGAGGATTGCGGCGAGAAGGCGGATGGGGACTAAGAGTGGGGTGGTGGACCCCGTGAGTATGGAGATGGATTTGCAGGATTTGAGGATGAAGGGGGATGAGGTGGCTCTAAGGAGGAGTTGTGGCCATGTGGTGATGTTATATTTCTAGAGGGGGTTAAGGCGGGGGAGGAGGGAGGCGTGAGTTTTTCGGGGAGAGAAGTCGCAGTAGGCTTGCTTATATGTGTGAGGGTCGGTGATGTGTGTGGCTTTGTCCCGGAGTGAGGCAAGGAGGGTGTTGTCGTGGGTGGTGAAGTGGGCGCGGAGTGTAGAGGCGATAGGGTTGGTGAGGGAGAGTGGAGGGATGTTGTGGAATAGGGTGCCCGCATCGCGCTGGGCTCTGACTTTGCATTTGAGTGTGGGTGGGGTGTAACGGGTTGACATGATGGATTCCGAGGGCCAGTGGGAGTACGTGGTGGATATGGTGCGGATGTGTGCGCGGGCCATGTGGCCTCGGTAGCCTGCGTTGTTCATGATTTTATGTAGGTGGCAAACTGTGAGTTGTGCGGCGTGGGCTTTGAGGGAGGGGAGGCCGTATCCTAGGTCTGAGGTAGGGCGGTGGAGGGCGGTGCGGGGAAGGTTACGTACCAAGGAGACGGCGGAGCGGAGTGCGCGGCAGATTTGGCCTTCGAGAGTGTCGAGTTGGGAGTCGGTGAAGAGGCCGAGCTGGAGGGTGAAGTGTTTGCCGATGAGGAGTCCGCGGATGACCCGGAGTCTGCGGGATTGAGTTAGTGGGGAGGTGGAAAGGGCGGTGATGAGGGATGCTGTGGTACGTTTTAGTTCGTGCCCGTGTTTGGTGAAGGTGAGGGAGGTGTCAAGCTCTACCCCGAGGACGCGGTATGTGTATGAGGGGCCAATGGAGGGGATGGGGGCCGGGGTGGAGTTGATGGTAATGAACTCCCGCCTACAATCGGGAGTTCGAGGAGGGTAGTGTTGGCGAGGGTGAGGGCGTTGCCTGTGCGCCAAAGGGCGCCGGTGATGCAGCATTTGCGGATGTTGACGGTCATGCCCGTGTAGGCGCTGAAGAGGGAGAGTTTCCTGAGCTGGATGACCATGTTGGGGGTCGAGCCCGTGGCGAGGCTGAGGTCGTCAGCGAAGCCGTGTCCTGGGTATGTGGCTGTGGGTTCTGTGGGGTCGACGTTAGTGGCCGGGGGACTTGGGCGATAGCCCCGGCTTCCCACCGTGAGCCATCGAAGGAAGGGTTCAAGGAAGAGGGCGAATAGAAATGGGGAGAGGGTGTCTCCTTGTAGGGTTCCGCGATTAATGTCGATGGAAGGGGTGGGGCCATGCGATGTAATATAGTCTGTGGTTGAGACCCCGTAGAGGTGTTCGCAGGTGTCGACAAAGGTGGGGGACATACCGAGTTCACGCATGTGTTTGAACATGATGCGGTGGTCCGCGGCGTTGAAGGCGCCTTTGAAGTCCGCGTACATGACGTAGATGTCTTTTATGTGGAGTTTCGCGTCCTCCATCGTCATGATGATGGAGGAGAGGGCGTCGTGGATGCTGCGGTGTTGTCGGAATCCGTCTTGTTGGTCGCTGAGAATGCCGTGGGCTGCGGCGTATTTTGAGCCTGCATCTTTGATTAGTGCGGTCCATAATTTAAGGAGGTTATTCATGAGGGCGGTAGGGCGGTAGTTGTCGAGGAGGGAGGGGTCGCCTTTTTTGTGTAGCAGGCATGTTGTGCTGCGGCACCAGTCAGGAGGGGTGTAGGACTTGTGGGCGAGGAGGGAGAGGAGAGAGCAGAGGGCGGAGCGGGTCGCCGGTGGCAAGAATTTGATTATTCCATTGGGGATGCCGTCTGGGCCGGGGGCTTTGCCGGTGCCTAGCGAGTTAAGGGTTTTATCGAAGGTGTCGCGGGTAATCATGTCGGCGAGGGTGGGAGAGGGGTCTCCGCGGGGTTCGATGGTGAAGTTGTCGGGGTTGTCCGGGAGTTCCCACGGGGGGGTGGGCAGTTCGTGTGGGGTGGCGCGGCCGAGTACGGTGGTGAAGTGAGAGTGTACCGCTTCTATGACGGCAGAGGGAGAGGTTGCGGTAGTTTTATCGGGTTTGGTAATGCGGTGGAGGGTCGAGGTAGCACTGGTGGGGGGTAGGAGGCCGCTTTTAATTTTCAGGCAGCGGTGGGAGGACTTAGGGCAGGTGTCGTAGGCCGTATTGGCTCGAGTTTTTATTGTTTTCAGCTTATTTGTGGTGGTGGCGCGTAGGAGTTGGCGTATGCGTGCTTGGCACTGTTGTTTGATGGTGTCAAGGTTGAGATATTCAGTTGTGTTTAAGAGGGCTTGGGCGAAGGGGAGGGGGCCGTTATTCGTACTACGTTTGCGGAGTTTGAGTATGTGAGTGCGTGTTTTTTTAGTAAGCCAAATAGGGTCAAGGGACGCCTGGGGTGGGCGGGGTTTTTTGGCGGGGAGGAGAGGCCAAACTGTGGCGGCGTGGTCCATGTGTTGGGAGAGGAGTGTAGTGAATTTCGAGGCGAGGGTGTCGAGGGTGTCGGGGGAGGCTGAGGTATGTGGGGTGTTGAGTATTTCTGCGTGGAGGGCTGCCGTTTGGTTGATGAGGTCGGGGGTGCTGGATTGGTACGCTTGTATGTGGTCGGGTGTGAGGGGAAGTCGAAAGTTGAGTTTGCGTGTGGTGTGGTGTGTGTGGGGGTGGGTATGGGGAGGGGGGGATGTGCCATAAGAGAGAAAGGGGCGGGAATGACGAGGTGGATTGCAGAGTGGTGAGTGAAGTGGGAGGGGGAGGGGAATACCGAGCAAGAGGACGGTGGGAGGGTGAGAGGTGTAGGGGGCGTGGTGAGCCGGTGGTCAAGGCAGCCTCCGCTGCGGGGGAAGGTAGGGATGGGGTTGTGGAGGGGTAGGAGGTGGGATTCTAGTAGGGAGGTGAAGGCAGGGTGCCCTATACCTGTGGTGGTGGTCGATTGGAAGTCTCCTCCCCAGAGGGCGCGGTGGTGCGGGTGGGCGTCTGCCAGGCGGAGGCCCCATGCTGCAACTTCAGCATATAAGCGGTTCAGGTGGGGGGTGTGGAGTTGGGGCATGTATGCTCCTATGAGGAGGTAGGGGGTGCCTGAATGAGGGACAAGTTTTAGTCCGGTGATATGGGGGGTGAGGTGGGGGGGCGGGGTTAGGACAGTGGCAGACTGGAACGAGGCTCTGCGGACCGCGAAGAGAACGCCTGCGTTGGGTAGGGGCACAGGTGAGTAGTAGGGTCGGGAGCTTTTGAGGTGGTATTGGGGGATGGCGATACGCCAACGGGATTTGTGGGTGGCATGGTTGGTTTCGGTGAGTATGAGGACGTCCGGGTGGTGCGTGGTAGAGAGGTGTTCGACATCCATAATGGAGGTGTGGAGGCCGCGGGTGTTGAGGGTGATGGGATGGAGTGGTTGGGATGTGTGGTGTGGGAGGATGGGGGAGGGGAGGGGAGGGAGGGGGTGGTGTTGGAAAAGTCGTCGGGGAGGTGGGCGGCGGGAGGAGGTAGGAAGGGAGGGGGGAGGGGAGGAGGGGAGGGGAGGAGGGGGAGGGGAGGGGTAGGGAGGGGAGGGGGGGTAGGTGGTATGGGGGGGTGGAGGGCGGCGAGTAGTTGGGGTCGGCCCTTTGGGCCTGGAGCGGAGCGGAAGGTGTGGTTCCATAGGAGGGTGTGGAGGGAGTATACCGAGGTCCAGGGATCGAAAGAGGGGGGGTTGTATTCTTGGTCTGGGGGGGATGTGGTGACGAAGTAGGTGTGTAGGAGGGCGTGGGTTCCGCATGACCATGCTCCGTCGGAGTCGTTTTGGTGAGGGGGGTTGAGTGAGCGGAGGTCACCGACGGGTGGGGGGGGGAGTTCCAGTCGGAGAGGAGATTGAGAGAGCGGGCGAGGAGGTCGGACGGAGGTAGGTGGTGTAGAGAGTCAATCCAGGTAGCGGAGGAGTGAGTTAGGTGGAGGAGGCCGAAGTGAGAGTTTTGCCATGTGAGGACGAGGAGAGAGTGGTTAGGCGTACCCGGGCGGGGGGGGGGGGGAGCCTCGGTTAGAGAGGTTAGTCCATTGGCATGGGTATTGGGAGTTGTGGTGGTGATTGTCGACTTCGTTATTAGTGATGACCGTATAGGAAGCGGTGGGAGTGGAGTGGAGTTTTGTTAATGTTATAGCAATGCAGTAGAGGTTGGAGAGGTCATGGTAACGCCCCCATTGGAAGGAGAGGACCGCACAGGAATCGAGGTACCTGATGGGTGTAGGGAGGCCGTATTCTAGGTTTAGGTTGAATAGGTAGTTATGTAAAGCTATGCAGCAGGTGCGGGGGATAAAGTGGGCCGGGAGATTTGATTATAGCGTGGTGTTTAGAATGTGGCTTCGGATATCGGGCTGGGGGGTGGGGGGTTGGGTGTGGAGTCTAACCTCGGGGTCGTCATGTGGGGGACTAATGATAACATTCGGCCGTGTCAGCCGGGGGTGACATGTGTGGGCTGTTGGGGCCGTGGGAGGGAGGGGGTGGCAGCCGGGAGATTGCGGGTCTCCTCTAGGTCTTCCTTCAGCAGGTCATCGTATTCGTCGAGGGTGTAGTCATCTCCTTCCGGTAAGAAGGGGGGTAGGGGAAGGAGGGTGGGGTCGAGGGAGGGAAGGGAGACCGGGGGTGAAGCCGGTGGGGGGTTCGGCGCGGGGGTGTGAGGGGGGGCAGTGTGGTTAGGCTTGGGGGTGAGGGAGGGGTGTGGGGGGGCGCGTGGGGGAGGGGATGGGGAGGTTTTCTTGCGGGAGGGGCGGGAGTGTTTGGCGATGCCGGCCTGGGGTGTGGGTTTGAGCGAGGGGTCGGTGGGGGGGCGAGGGCAGGGGGGGATTCCGCATGGTCGGTTGGGGGGGAGGTTGGGGGTGTGGGGAAGGTAGTAGGTGTGGATGAGGGGGGGAGAGGGCGGGTGTGGGGGCGGGGGGAGTGGTGGAGTGGAGAAGGGGTTGTGTGTGGTTGTGTGGAGGGGTAGGGGAGGAGGAGGAGTCCATGGGTTCTGAAGAGTCCTCAGTGATGATGGGAAGGAGGGTAGGGGCTGTGGTGGGGAGGGGGTTGTTGGGGGGAGCTGTAGGGGTGTGGGAGGGGTTGGCGTGGAAGGAGGAGGTGGAGGCAGGGTGGGAGGTGAGGGAGCGGTGGGGTGGCTGTGGGTGGGAAGGGGTGAGGGCGGGGGTGGTGGAAGATAGTTGGATTTCGGGAAGGGAGGAGAGGTCGAGGGGGAGGTCATCATCGGCTTTCATGTGGAAGTCAGAGGGCTCGAGGAGCCACTAGTCGGAGACGTGGTTGGTTTGAAGGTGGCGGGTCCATTGGAGAAGGAGGGCGGGGGGGTTGCGGTAGAGGGTGTAGTGTTTGGTGTGTGTGCGGGGAGGTGGGGAGGGGGTTGTGGTGAAGATAGGGTCCGACAAACGGGCCTTACCAAAGGTGGAGTAGTGGTGGGGGGCGATGCTGAGGGTGCAAGTTGATTGTGTGTGTGCTCCTTTGTGGGTGAAGGTGTGGGTGAGGGGAGTGGTGGCTGTGCCGTTGGTGGAGATGAGGATGCAGTACACTTCCGTGCTGAGGGATAATTGTATGCTGGTGGTGATGGTGGGGGAGGTGGAGGGGTGGAAGCGGAAGTAGGAGCCACCTCGAAATTTCTTCAGGGTTATGTAGGGAGAGAGATTGAGGGGGTAGTGGGTAGGGGGGGTGGATGTGGGGGTGTCATGGGTAATGTATTCGTTGGCTGTTTGATATAGTAGGGTGTATAACCAGTGAGTGGGTGGAATGCAGCCGTCCGTGTTGATGCAAGGGAGGGAGAGCGATTGGCGGGACTGGATGAGGACAGTAGTGAGGGAGGTGTCTGCCCACGAGGTGCCTGGAACATGCCCTGTGACTTGGGGGGTGTGATGGTGATGGTGTGAAGGTGGTGATTGGGGGGTACGGGCTCGTGAAGTGAATATGAAAATATGTGTAGGGATACTGGGCCAGATTGTGAATGAATGGGGTTATTGGGCAGGTGGAGGATATTCACCCAGAGGGAGGAGGGGTCGTCCTCGATCGGGGTGGGGACTTCCACTGGCTGGAGGGCGTCCGCGAATTGGAGGATGAACTGGGCCGGCTCAGGGAGGTCCTCAATCCTGCTTTGGGGGTGGGTCGAGGGGGCTGATCCGGCAGAGGTGAGTGCGATCGCTAGGTTGGAGGTGAGAAGGTCTTGTAGGAGGGCGACTGTTTCTTGGCCTGTGATATCAGTGAATAGGGGGGAGCGGATCTTCACCCTTCGGCCTGAGACTGCAGGGCTAGAGGCGTCTCGTAGGAATTGAATTTCCTGCTGTCGTAGTTTCGCCAGGAGGGAGGGGGAGGAGGTTGCGGAGGAGGGCGCTGGACCGGCCGATCGGAGTTCACGCTGGCGTGAAGCGAGTTGGTACAGTAGGCCGACCGCTGCGCCGGAGGTGGGGACAACAAGACGAATTTCCTGAAAGCCCGTGTGCAGTTCGACATGCAAGGGTGTGGTGTCGTAGCTCTTTGGGGCTGTTGGGTGGTGGGTGCGGGTGGTGTTCGCAGTCCAGCGTGTGTGATGTGCGAGTTCCCGTCCGGTTATATTTTTGGTGCGGTTGGGGGGGTCGTCGAGGCTGTTGAGGCTCTCCAAGAGCCAGCGGCGGGCCACCGAGCATGCCGATGCAATCGGGTCCGAGGGGAGAGTCGAATCTGGCAGGAAGACGCCGTGAATCCAGAATCGAGCAAGGTGGGAGGGGGTGGTTGAGTACAGGCGTGTGAGGAGGTATGAGTCGATCATGCGGGTGGAGAAGTCGCCGGCCTGTCCAAGGTCAGCGGTTGACCGGGGGGCCGCGAGGACAAGGGGAGTCTGGAGTCCACGACGAATGGGGAAGGGGTCTAGAGTTGTGCCCATGTTCTGTTGGACAAGGGCTAGTTGGGGGACATTGAGGAACGGGGTCAGCGGGTGGCCCGCGAGTTGGTTTCTGGGATCGCAGAGGTCCGTGTATCGCCCGTGGTCCGGGGGGTCCCGCAGGAGCGCCTGCCTGTAGGTGGGGGGGGGAGTTGGGGGCCGAGGACATATCGATCGAGCTTGATTCCGAGTAGGGGAGAGAACCAAGGGGGTTAGTTGAGTGTTTTCGAGTAGGTTTTCGAGTGGATTGCGTGTGTTGGCGGCACACGACAAGGCTCGATGGGGCATGGGTTTGTTGGATGTTGGCGGCGGACAGGAACGTCCGGACGCTCGGAGGGGCGCGGTGTGGCGCGACGCTCCCCGGGGGGGGAGCGGTTTGTAAGCGATGGGTGTGATTGTTCTTTCGTAGTACTAGTATGGCGGGTACATGTTCGATTTTCGAAGTGGGTGGCGCGATAGCTGTCATGGAGATGAAGTTCAAATCTCTGAAAGCTACGCCTTTGAGTGTGTACCGTCTAGTGTCGCTACGGATCCACTGACCTTGGTGAGCTAGGCTCGGGTGGGGAGAGGTGGATGATGCCAGTAATTCTACGGCCCTATCCACCAATCTGTCGCTCGATGGGAGGCCATGCCCAGAGCGAAGACGATCGGCGTTGCTCATTCGAGCTACCGACCCATCCCCGTTATGTGGTTCAGTAGTACTTTAGTAGTACTTTGGATCTTTGTAATGTCTTTAGTGACGGTAGGATCGGGTCTTTTTCTAGATGACAATATACAAGTACTTCTTCATGGCACTCTGGGCTCCTGTCTTAGCGACGCTTTTCAGGAGGGTTGTGCTGACGCTCTGGCATGCCTTCTTGTTCCTCAGGCTTCGGTTTTTTCTCGTTTCTTATTTTTGCTTGGTGGCCTCCACTACTTTTGGTGGCCTCCACACCCGAAGTCGCTCTCCGCCATGCTGAGAAGACCAAGTTCGAGAAGTACTCGGAGGGGTTGAGGAGTCGCCCCGACATCCGCTTCATTCCCTTTGCAGTCACGGAATTTGGTACTCTTGGCGGCCACGCCAGGGCTTTCTTGACGGAGCTAGCCAAGCAAGCAGCCGCATCTAAAGGGATGCACGTGGGCAAGTTGTTGGCCTCATGGCGTCGAAAGGTCTCTCTCGCCGTCCATGTTGCTCACGCGGACAACGTCTTGCGTGGTTTGTCCGCCGCTGCGGACGGCACGGAGGCCGCTTCTTCCTCGGCTGGGATGCCTTCTCCAGCCACGGCGCTCTTCACCCGCGCCATGGGCCGCAAGCGTCCCCGTGCTTCCTCGAGCGGCGCGTGAGGCGCCGCTTGTCGCCTCCAAGTGTTGCATTCTCGGCGTGGCTTAAGAGTTTCCTTAGTTTAATCTGCTAGGTTTATGCACAATGTAGTGCTTTCCTTTTGCTGTGCTTTGGATTCCGTGATCCTCTTGTCACTCTTGCCCTCTTGTTTCCCCTCCCACTTTCCCTGTCCGTGCTCATCTGGTTCTTCTTGTAAGCAAAGCCTCCACTACTTTTTCCTTTAATTAAGAAAAGTTTAAGCTATCCCTACTAGAGAGAGGGGGACAAAAAATACGGAGGGCGCAAAATATCCCGGGGGCGCAAAAAAAAAAAAAAAAGTACACAGAGAGAACTACCCGTACCTGTACCCACAGAACGCTGACTCGTCCAGGGGGAATCGAAAATCCGTACAAAATCAACGTACTTCAAGAGTCACGTGCAGGCTACATGTCCATTAAAGTCCATCCCCTTCCCTTTCCGCCTACGTCATACAACTGACTGAGCTGAATTTTGTACGCATCAACGACAATATATTCGTCAGATTTGTTCGCTTTGCTGATTTATGCGTGCACTTGTATTTCTTTGCAACTGCTTGTTGTACGTTTCTGGTTTGCCTACCCGCGCGTCATGCGGTAGCTCCTTGCGCGGGGGCGATAAATATCGCTTAACGGCATAAAGGCGACGAGAGGCGCTTTCGTCCCGGAGTCAACCATATCGCCAGTTACCGCCGTAGGGACACATCCGTGGCCTGTCAAGACTGAGTCCGAACCAAAATCGTCACAGGTATTGGTAAGCAGTTCAGGGTTTTGTACCGGATCAACAGCTTCGGCTTCACCATCGTAAGGCCCAAAGCTCAAGCAGTCGATACGCGTATTGCTTTGACTATGAGTCTAACCGGTTTCGCACGTGTGTTCCTTCGCTGCTCTCGACAACAACCTCCCAGCCGCCCATCGTGACTGACTAGTCCAGTATAGTCCTGTTGCAATCATTCTTACTGGCAACATATACTCTGCCGCCCTCCGCCCTGTACATTTATTTTACTATGCTATCTAGCATTATTCGTGCGGAGTTTTGTTGCGATTTCACCAAAAATGTTTTGTCGTGTTCCTACCTGGTGGTGCGACTGCTGTAGCTCTTTCATAGTCGGTATCTCTAACCACTTCAAGGTGTAACAGTATTCTGAACTTCTAACCAATTCGGAGGCGACTGCTGTTACAGGAACGAGGCGCAATATGAATGCAAGGAAAACACTGAACGCGTCGGGCTGCGCACTACTCGGCCTTGTGCTGCTGTCGACTGTGACAGGCGCCGAGAGCCGCGCGATACTCGAGTCATCCTCGTCATCTGAGCGGTCTGCATCCGAGGCCGGGACCGTGCTAAGCTTCACCGCTTCTCTCCCTGCCCGCCGGCGTTCTCTATTGGACCGCCCAGCTTCCACTTGCGGAGAGGCGGCCTTCCCTAAGGATGTAGAGGTTGAGGAAGTTGACACCTGGCTGTTCAGCTTTGCGGAGTTGCTCAGCCTTCCTCGCTCGGCGTGCACTGCGATGGGCCTGCAAATCACCGCGGGGGCGAAGTCCTTCACCGTATTCTGCCTCGGAAACTCTGGTCAGCTGGCGGCCTTCACCGCCGGAACTGTCGCAGGGGCCACCGTGTCAGCTGGGTCAACAACCACGTTGTCAAACGTTGACATCACCTTTGACTCCGGAAGTAAGCTGTCTCTCGAAGCGAACTTGAAGACCCAGGTTGCTCCCGGCCTTCCCACCGCCGTGCTGCAGTGCGACCATCTGGCCGTGCAAGTCGCCACCGCAGTAAATCCTCTTCTTGCCCGCCGTCACCTTCTTTTTCCAAGCCACTTATACCTGGTCCCTGATGCCGAAGAGCTGGCAAAGATTGCGGTGGGTTTGGATGGTGCCCTGGATATTTTGGCAGCCGCGTCTGGAACCGCCCGTGAGCAATGGACTGCAGTGAACGCTCGAGTCTTCACGCTACCCGGCCAGGACAAGCTCATCGTGACGATCTTTGTTAAAGCCACCCCGGCGGAGGGCACTAATCTCATTACCAACTGGGCTACCATCAGCGCAACCGCTGGTCTTGAAGCGTTCATTTTCGGTACTAGCGTTGTATCGGTTCCAGAGGGTGACTTCCCGAGCCTCTCCGTTTCCTTGAACATCAACCTCCAGCTCGACGCCACTGAAACAGTGGAAAATTTGACCGCCCAGGGCTTCGCTGACGTTGATCTTTTCGACGATCGTCGTTAAGCTTTTTACGAGCAAATGTCGTTGTGTTGACCAAGTGCCTCTTATTGGGATCAAGCGTTTCGTCGTCCATCGTAGTACGCTGTGACGTGACTTGCACTGCGGTAATTATACTAGCATCTCAGCTATGTTTTTTGTGGAGTTAAGTCAACTCTCTATTTAATCACAGTGTACCGTAAATTGTGAGAACTTCGTCGTAGTTGTAAGAAGCTTTGGTCTCAAGCCTTTATTCCAATAAGAAAATGGTACACGGCTCGCGAGCCCTGTACCGAAAATATCGCTTTTACTGGTATTCCGTGTACCGGCCAAATAGGAACACGGCTCTGCTGACGAAAAGGAACACGGCGGCTTGACGCTCAAGCCGTGTTCCTCTTCGCCAGAGCCGTGTACCGGGAGGACGAGGTACACGGCTCTAACGCCAAGCACATTACACAGCACATCCCGCTTATCGCGTCGCGCGGGGCTCTTCCCCCTATGGCTGGCAATAATCGGTACGCAGTATTATCCCATCACCCACATCCCCGTCCATAGGCGCGCGAGCACAACCAACCTAATATACCTCGGCGAAAGCAACCCGGAAAAGGGGCCGCGCAGCCATGTTGGCACTTGACAGAGGTAGAGAAACATGCTGCCCTTGAGGCGTCCCTCTCCGCCTCGGAGTTTGAAGGAGGTGGCGAAGAAGGAGGAGGTGCTCGAACGCGCTGCTGGTATACTCCGGCCCCTATGCGCCATTGCGAGAGCGCTGGTAAGACCCTGCAGCTGAAACTCCCAACGAAGCTAGCCAAGCCCCAAATCTTGCCTGAGCGGGAGTCGGTGCGTCAAGTAAGTAGTTTTTAGTGTCGCACTTAGGGCCGTCGCGATAGCGAGTTGGTGGGATGCGCGCGTTTTCTCGTCGTTTGCACACCCACCCACCTCCTCGGGAAAATTTAGGCCGTCCACTACCGTCGCTCATATGACACTGGACTAGCGCCTTCGTGTTCTTTAGACAAAGAGTCACCATCTGACATAAGTTTTTTTCGAATAGCGCCTCCGACGCGTAGTCAGCGAAGTGAAGGGGTGAGCCTTGTCGCACTTACGGGTTGAATCGGACGCCCGCGCGCTCTTACGACACTTACTGTCGGGTTTTAAGCCCTCCCGCCACCACCCAAGTTTTGTTGCTCGCACGACAGACAGCATTGATTTTAAATTCTCGAGGTTTCGGAATGAAGCCGGGAGGGGGGTATATTTGTGGATTGGGCGAGCTAGTGGTCGGGAGGGCGTGCCGGAAGAGGGGACGAGCGCAAGGAGATGAAATTGAAATATTGAAATTGAAATTGTTTACAACATGTACCGTATGCGCCGGTTTTTCACCAAAAAGCCGGATGCGTCGGGTGTTGTCTCTAGGCCCTCCCAACTATGCCATACAGGGAACTTACAAGTCAGGGCTAGACCGTGAACCGCCTATGTCCAACCTCTCCAAGTGTGGTCGGGGGTTTTACTCCCCCCCGGGGAGGGTCTGGAGTGGGTTAAAGGTGGTGTGCAAGAAGGGGCATGAGGTGGGGCTTTATGCGGATGCTTGGCGAGTGGTCATGCGTGATTTGGTGCGGTAGACAAGGAGGAGATAGTGCAGCCATTGGACGGTGTGCGCATGGAGTGTGGAAAGGATGCGAGACGTGTCTAGGCGAGTTTTGGTGATGAGTTTGTCCGGAGGGTCGGCGCGGAGGGTGAGTAGAGAGGTGAGACTTTCAATGGTGGATGAGTGCGGTGTGCCCGTGCGGCTCATGACAATGGGTAGGATGTCGACTTCGGTACCTGGCCAGTGGTTTCGGATGGCGTTTGCGAGGGGTGTGTATTTGTCCCTAATCAAGCGGGCTGTGTGTGAGAGGTTGTGGTCGGTACAGTACTTCCACTCCCCTATCTGAATTTTTTTGATAGACGAGTATCGACGGCGGCCGTTGTTGTGACCGACGAAGCGAGGTTCGAGGAGGCGTATGAAATCGGGTTTATGTGCCGGGGGACGCATTGCAGGCGGGAGGATGTCGGAGGGGAGTATAGCGGGACACGAGGTTAGGGAGTCGGGCGAGAGACCTTCGTCAGCATCAACAAGGCGGGTAGGCATGTGGGTGGGGTGTGGGGGGTGACAATCAAGAGGGGTGTAGGAGGGGGTGGGGTGGGTGAAAGACTTGATGGGTTTGTTACCGAAGTCTGCAGTGATAGTCTCCCAGCGTCCTCCATTGTGGCGTTCGAGGAGAGACAGAAGGAGTTGTAGCGCGATGTTGTGTCGGTCCTGTCTTAGGCCAGACATGGATGGGCAGTTACCGGCCATGTGACCGTTGCTGGTGAATTGGCCACACATGGGACATCGCAGGGTGGGATTGTGTGTGAGGAGGCGGGTGTTGTGGACGCCCCAAATGAATTCTTGTTTGTGGGTGAATTGTGTGTTGGTGAGTGTTGAGTGTTTTTTGTGGAAGGTGAAGTCGGCACCGCCCTCCGCGGCGCGGGCGAGGAGGGCTCCGTGTTTGGATGTTTGCGAGAGGGGTGTAAGTGTGTGTTTGCAGCTGTGTGTGTGTGTGCGTCGGCTTTGAGGTTAGTGTATATGTGGGGTATGGGTTCTCCTTGGGTTTGTGGTATGAGGGTGTAAGGCCATGTCCAGTGTCCAATTGACACCTCCGAGCCTGTGTTGTATGTTGTATCTGGCTGGTGACCATCAGCGACTTGGTTAGCGAGTGTGTCTGCTAGGTCGTTGCCGAGTGAGTGGTTGTGTGCTTTAATTTTACCTAGATGTGTGCGGATGCCTGCGTTGCAGCGGGTCTTGAGGGTGTGTGTGATGGAGAGGAGAGTGTCGCGGTGGATGTTGTGCCTATAAGCTGAGGGGCAGTTAAGGTAACCTTGTATGAGGCGGAGGGAGCACGCACTGTCAGTAAGGAGGTGGGTATGGCCTACTTGGAGGCCTATGTCAATGCCATCTAGTTCGGCTCGATTAATTGTATGGGAGGGAGGGCAGAGGTCACCAGGATTCTGATGTTGGTGTCCGAGGCGGGGTGGGTGGCTGCCGCTCCAAGAGGGGAATTGCCTCCTTTTTTCGAGCCGTCGGTGTATACGAAGTCCTGCCAATTCCAAGCAAGGATTCCTCTGGTCGGGGAGTATGTTAGTCGTGTGCGTTCTTGTAGGGGGTGGTTAAGGGGGTGAGTGGGGTTGGGGGGGAGATGGTATATGCCTGCGGAGTGAGGGGAGTAGGAGTTGGTGAGGTGTGGTGGTGGGATGCTGATGGTGGGGCTTGGTAGGTGTGTGTCGTAGATAGATTCGAGGGTGTTGTGGAGTGCGGTCATGGCTGTGCGTGAGGGTAGGTTAGGGAGTGCGAGTGAGTTAGCGACGAGGTAGATGTCTACCATCCAGCGTGTGCCGAAAGGGGTGGGGGTGGGATGGCCTGTGTGCTGGTGTGGGGGTAGGAAGGTGTTCGCGTCGTTGGGAAGGGTGTAAAGGTGATGTGTGTAGGGGGAGTTGATGTATTTAGAGTGGCGGTATGGTGTGTGTTCCCAACGGGGGAGAATGAGGATGGTAGCGCTGGGGGTGTGTGTGGCTGTAAGGTGTGCGCTGGTGATTGCGTGTTCCATGGCACGGCGCATGCATTCGTGGTCGTATTCGGGATTTGCGATGTTGGTACCTTGCCATGTGTGTGGAGCATTACTTCCGCTGGATGAGAAGACTATGTCTTCGGGGTAAAGCAAGTGGTAGGAGTGTGAGTGGAGTGATTTGTTAAGGGGTCCGAGTAGAGTTCTGTCTGGATGTGAAATGTGTGGCGTAGAGCCGAGAGGAGGTCCTCTCTGGTGGCCCATCTGTTGTGTGTGGTGGTGGCGGGCGTGGGTGAATGTATTTCCGAACGGGAGCCTAGGCGAGTAAGGAGGCGGTATACCTCCTCTTCGAACGTATGTTGTGAGAGGTCGGGGCGGAAGAGTTGGTAGAGGTGGCGAACGCGTGGGCCGTTAAGGGTGGTGACTGCGCGGCCGTCAGGAGTGCAGAGTATGGTGGTGTCATGGAGGAATGGGTGTGCGTGGATAGCGAAGGTACCGGTAGGAAGCATGTCAAGGTCGGGGTTGATGGGGTCGTGATTGAATGTGATGAGGGGGTGTGACCTGGGGGGGGGTCCGGGTTCTGGAAGAATGGGTGTGGTGGCGGGGACAAAGCCGGAGTTAAATGCGGTAAGGGCGGTGGGGCCGGAGGGGGTCTCACTGATGGTGTCGTGTAGTTGAAGGCAGGGTGCCCACTGGACTTCGTGGAGGCGGGTTAGGTCGTGTTGTTGGCCGCGGGCACACCAGTCGCACTGCCATGTGGCAGGTCCCTGAGCTGGGCGGCATTGTGAATGGATTGCAAAGTGCGGGCATGTGCAGCAGGTGGAGGTGGGTTCTGTGTGCAGTGGGTCATGACAAATGGAGCAAGCGGTGGGGGAGGGGGTGGGGAGGCATACCGATGTGGGGGTGGAGGAGATGAGGCGGAAGCCGTCGTCGAGTTGGAGTTGGATGTCCCATTCTGTGAGGTGTTCCGGGGCCCATTCAACCATGTACTGCGTTTGGCCGTACTCTGTGTCTTTGTGTTTGGAAATGATGCGCGTAACGTCGCAAGGGGGGTAGTGGTGGTCTGAGGGGGTGAGGTATTCTGTGTCTAAGTGTGTGATGGGTGCGGTGGGGGTGGGGTGAGTGGTGCGGGAGGTGCAGATGCCTGATGAGAGGGTGGGGGGTGAGCGAGGGAGGTGTGGGGAGAGGAGGGGAATCCATGAGGGGTGTATAGTGGTGGGGGGGGGGAAGCTTGTTTGGAAGTGAGGCTTGTGAGTGGGAGGCGGTTGTGGATAGTATCGAGGGGTTCGGTGAGGATTGCGGCGAGGAGGCGGATGGGAACTGAGAGTGGGGTGGTGGACCCCGTGAGTGTGGTGATGGACTTGCATGATTTGAGGATGAAGGAGGATGAGGTGGCTCTGAGGAGGACTTGTGGCCACGTGGTAATGTTATTTTTCCAGAGGGGGGTCAGGCGGGGGAGGAGGGAGGCGTGTGTTTTGCGGGGGGAGAAATCGCAGTATGCTTGCTTATATGTGTGTGGGTCTGTGATGTGTGTGGCTTTGTCCCGGAGTGAGGCGAGGAGGGCGTTGTCTTGAGTGGTGAAGTGGGCGCGGATTGTGGAGGCGATAGGGTTGGTGAGGGAGAGTGGAGGGATGTTGTGGAATAGGGTGCCCGCATCGCGCTGAGCTCTGACTAAGCATTTGAGTGTGGGTGGGGTGTAACAGGTTGACATGATGGATTCCGAGGGCCAGTGGGAGTACGTGGTGGATAAGGTGCGGATGTGTGCGCGGGCCATGTGGCCTCTATAGCCTGAGTTGTTCATGATTTTATGTAGGTGGCAAACTGTGAGTTGTGCTGCGTGGGCTTTGAGGGAGGGGAGGCCGTATCCTAGGTCGGAGGTAGGGCGGTGGAGGGCGGTGCGGGGAAGGTTACGTACCGAGGAGACGGCGGAGCGGAGTGCGCGGCAGATTTGTCCTTCGAGTGTGTCGAGTTGGGAGTCGGTGAAGAGGCCGAGCTGGAGGGTGAAATGTTTGCCGATGAGAAGTCCACGGATGACCCTGATTCTGCGGGATTGTGTTAGTGGGGAGGTGGAAAGGGTGGTGATGAGGGATGCAGTGGTACGTTTTAGTTCGTGCCAGTGTTTGGTGAAGGTGAGGGAGGTGTTCAGTTCTACCCCTAGGACGCGGTATGTGTCCGTGGGACCAATGGAGGGAATGGGGGCCGGGGTGGAGTTGAGGGTGATGAACTGAGTTTGCAGGCGGGATGCGAGGAGGGTAGTGTTGGCGAGGGAGAGGGCGTTGCCTGTGCGCCAGAGGGCGCCGGTGATGCAGCATTTGCGGATGTTGACGGTCATGCCCGTGTAGGCGCTGAAGAGGGAGAGTTTCCTGAGCTGGATGGTCATGTTGGGGGTCGAGCCCGTGGCGAGGCTGAGGTCGTCAGCGAAGCCATGTCCTGGGTATGTGGCTGTAGGTTCTGTGGGGTCGACGTTAGTGGCGGGGGGGCCTGGGCGGTAGCCCCGGCTTCCCACCGTGAGCCAGCGGAGGAAGGGTTCGAGGAAGAGGGTGAAGAGGAAGGGGGAGAGGGTGTCACCTTGGAGGGTTCCGCGATTAATGTTGATAGAAGGGGTGGGGCCATGTGGTGTAATATAATCTGTGGTTGAGACCCCGTAGAGGTGTTCGCATGTGTCGACAAAGGTGGGGGGCATACCGAGTTGACGCATGTGTTTGAACATGATGCGGTGGTCCGCGGCGTTGAAGGCGCCTTTGAAATCCGCGTACATGACGTAGATGTCTTTGTTGTGGAGTTTCGCGTCCTCCATCGTCATGATGAGGGAAGAGAGGGCGTCGTGGATGCTGCGGTGTTGTCGGAATCCGTCCTGTTGGTCGCTGAGAATGCCGTGGGTTTCGGCGTATTTTGAGCCTGCATCTTTGATTAGTGCTGTCCATAGTTTAAGGAGGTTATTCATGAGGGCGATAGGGCGGTAGTTGTCGAGGAGGGAGGGGTCTCCTTTTTTATGTAGCAAGCATGTTGTGCTGTGGCACCAGTCAGGAGGGGTGTATGACTTGTGGGCGAGGAGGGAGAGGAGAGAGAAGAGGGCGGAGCGGGTCGCCGGTGGTAGGAATTTGATTATTTCGTTGGGGATACCGTCTGGGCCGGGGGCTTTGCCGGTGCCTAGGGAGTTGAGGGTTTTATCGAAAGTGTCGCGAGTGATCATATCGGCAAGGGTGAGAGTTGGGTCACCACGTGGTTCGATTGTAAAGTTGTCGGGGTTGTCGGGAAGTTCCCACGGGGGGTGGGCAGTTCGGGTGGGGTGGTGCGGCCTAGTTCGGTGGCGAAGTGAGAGTGTACCGCGTCAATGACGGCGGAGGGAGAGGATGCGGTGGTTTTATCGGGTCTAGTAATGCGGTGGAGGGTGGAGGCGGCGCCGGCGGGGGGTAGGAGGCCGCTTTTAATTTTCAATCGGCGGTGAGAGAGTTTGGGGCAAGTGTCGTAGGCCGTATTGGCTCGAGTTTTTATTTTCTTTAGCTTATCTGTGGTGGTGGCGTGAAGGAGTTGGCGTATGCGTGTTTGGCATTGTTGTTTGATGGCGTCAGGGGAGAGATATTCAGTTGTGTTTAAAAGGGCTTGGGCGAAGGGGAGGGGGCCGTTGTTCTTGCTGCATTTGCGGAGTTTGAGTATGTGAGTGCGTGTTTTTTTAGTAAGCCAAGTAGGGTCAAGGGACGCTTGGGGTGGTCGGGGTTTTTTGGCGGGGAGGAGGGGCCAAACTGTGGCTGCGTGGTCCATGTGTTGGGAGAGGAGTGTAGTGAATTGTGAGGCAAGGGTGTCGAGGGCGTCGGGGGAGGCTGAGGTGTGTGAGGTGTTGAGAATTTCTGCGTGGAGGGCGGCCGTGTGGTTGATGAGGTCGGGGGTGCTTGATTGGTACGCTTTTATGTGGTCGGGTGTGAGGGGAAGTCGAAAGTTGAGTTTGCGCGTCGTGTGATGTGTGTGGGGGTGGGTATGGGGAGGGGGGGGATGTGCCATGAGGGAGAAAGGGGCGGGGATGACGAGGTGGATTGCAGAGTGGTCGGTGAAGTGGGAGGGGGAGGGGAATATCGAGCAAGAGGACGGTAGGAGAGTGAGAGGTGAAGGGGGCGTGGTGAGCCAGTGGTCAAGGCAGCCTCCGCTGCGGGGGAAGGTAGGGATGGGGTTGTGGAGGGGTTGGAGGTGGGATGTGAGTAGGGAGGTGAGGGCAGGGTGACCTGTACCTGTGGTGGTGGTCGATTGGAAGTCCCCTCCCCAGAGGGTGCGGTGTTGCGGGTGGTCGTCGGCTAGGCGGAGGCCCCATGCTGCAGCTTCTGCATATAGGCGGGTCAGCTCGGGGGTAGAGAGCTGGGGCATGTAAGTACCGATAAGGAGGTAAGGGGTGCCTGAGTGGGGAACGATTTTTAGTCCGGCGATATGGGGGATGAGGTGGGGGGGCGGAGTTAGGGCAGTGGCAGATTGGAATGAGGCTCTGCGGACCGCGAAGAGAACGCCTGCGTTGGGTAGGGGCACAGTTGAGTAGTATGGTCGGGAGCTTTTGAGGTGGTATTGGGGGAGTGCTATGCGCCATCGGGATTTGTGGGTGTCGTGGTTGGTTTCGGTGAGGATAAGGACGTCCGGACGGTGTGAGGTGGAGAGGTGTTCAACATCCATAATGGAGGTGTGGAGGCCGCGGGTGTTGAGGGTGATGAGGTGTAGTGGTTGGGATGTGTGGTGTGGGAGAATGGGGGAGGGGAGGGAAGGGGTGGTGCTGGGGGGGTCGTCAGGGGGTAGGTCCTTGGGGGGTGGTTGGAAGAGAGGGGGGAGGAGAGGGGTTGGGGAGGGGAGGGGGGGAGGAGGGGTGGGGAGGTGAGGGGGGGAGGGCGGAGCGGGGGGGTTGAGGGCGGCTAGGAGGTGGGGGCGTCCTATTGGGAGGGGAGTGGATCGAAAAGTGTGGTGCCATAGGAGGGAGTGGAGGGTGTACACCGAGTTTCGAGGGTCGAACGAGGGGGGGTTGTATTGTTGGTCCGGGGGGGCTGTGGTGATGAAGTAGGTGTGGAGGAGGGCGTGGGTTCCGCACGACCATGCTCCGTCGGAGTCGTTCTGCCGAGGGGGGTTGAGCAGGCGGAGGTCCCCAACGGGAGGGGGGGGGGAGGAGTTCCAGTCGGAGAGGAGATTGAGAGAGCGGGCGAGGAGGTCGGACGGAGGGGGGTGGTGGAGAGAGTCAATCCAGGTAGCGGAGGAGTGAGTTAGGTGTAGGAGGCCGAAGTGAGAGTTTTGCCATGTGAGGACGAGGAGAGAGTGATTAGGTGTACCCGGGCGGGGGGGGGAGCCTCGGTTAGAGAGGTTAGTCCAGTGGCTGGGGTATTGGGAGTTGTGGTGGTGATTGTCGACTTCGTTATTAGTGATAACGGTATAGGAAGCGGTGGGAGTCGAGTGGAGTTTGGTTATTGTGGTAGCGAGGCAGTATAGGTTAGAGAGGTCCTGATATCGCCCCCATTGGAAGGAGAGGACCGCAGAGGAATCGAGGCAGCCGATGGGTGTAGGGAGGCCGTATTCTAGGTTAAGGTCGAATAGGTAGTTATGTAAAGCTATGCAGCAGGTGCGGGGGGTAAAGTGGGCCGGGAGAGATGACTGTAGCGTGGTATTTACAGTGTGACTTCGGATATCGGGTTGTGGAGTGGGGGGTTGGTTGTGGGGTCTAACCTCTGGGCCTTGAGGCCCGTCTTGTGGGGGACTAATGATGATAAGCGGCCTTGCCGGCCGAGGCTTGTGGAGGGCGAGAGTGTGAGGCTCCGGAGGGTCCGTTCGTCGAGGTCTTGCGCATTTCGGCGAGCAGGAGGTCCTTGGAGCGGGTTGTCGTTCGGAGCTTAAGAGGGGGTGGTAAGTGTAGGGATGGCGGAGAGAGTATGAGAGGGAGGGGGAGGGGGGATAGAAAAATTGTAAGCAAGGTGTGGTAGGTAGTAGGAGGGGGGCGATAGTGGGGAACTGTGGTGACAGAGGGGGCTGTCGATATCGTATCAAATGTGCTTCGGGGCTTCCGAGAGAAGCCTCGGAGCAGGCCTAAAGGAAGTGAGGACTGTAGGGGCGTGGGAGTACGTGTATCGCTGAGAACGTTACGGGTACGTGACCGCAAGATCGTGTCTGTAAGAGGGGGGCGATATTTCCGGGGCAGGTAAATACGCGGGGGGGCGGGTGATCGGTTAAGCCGTCGGGTAGAGCAGCGCGGTCGGGCTAGTTTCAGCAGGGGGAGAGCTGTCGGTATTGTAACGACATGCGAGTTGGGCAGAGCATGGAGGGTGGAAAAAGTGGGAGGGAGAACGACTGCCCTAGGGTCTACAGTGAGGTAATCGCAGGTAAGCGCGAGTGTCTGATGGGTTAGTCGGGTTAGGTGGTCTAGTATGTAAATAGAGAAGGGAAAGAAGATTTTAAAGCGGAGGGGCACAGCGACAGGAGCGAGCGTTGGACAGAGCATGGGAGCAGCGGATGGACAGCCGTCATCTGGAGGGTGAGTTAGGGTGGAAGAGGTGAGCGGGGCGCCGGTGTCAGCTGCTGGCACCGGGGGAGGAGAGTGGGAGTCGTCGGCGGACGGATCGTGTCGGTCGGCAAGCGGGGAGTTCGTGCGAGGGGGAGCGTAATGTTCTTATTGTGGGACGGGGGGCGACAGTCGGTGAGCGGCAAGTTCGGGCGAGAGGGAGCGTATTAAGGCTAGGGATCAGCCATCGATGCATCGTTGATAGTATCATCATCACACGTTGATGGTGCCATCGATGTGATAGGTTGCGACATCGACATCGACACGATGGCAGTAGTGCTAGTATCAATGCCATCAATTATCAAAACAATTGGAAAATATTGATTATCAATGCCCGATGTATCGATATATCGTCCCAAATATCGATACATCGGCGATAATATCGGCTCAAATTGCCATCGATGTCAACATCCCAAACTATCAACATCATCAACATCGACAATCCAAGATATCAATGCTATCAACATCGAAGTTTCAATCTATCATTACCATCAACATCGACAAAATTCACTTGATCCCTAGCCTTAGAGCGTATAGGGCAGGGGCCGGCGCGACAGGCCAGGCGGCACGTGCAGCTGCGAGGAGACTAGTATAGTTATGGGGTAGGAGGGTAGCATGAGGGGGAGGGGGGTGGCGATGAGTGCTGATCAGGGCAGTGGTTAGTGCAGAGGCAAGAATCATGCCTGTAGAATGTTGTTTTATTTGGATTAAAGAGAACGATTCTCGAGTCGCATGATGTGGGATTATTGGTCGAGCTTGACAGCCCTGTGGCTGGGAAGCACTAGGGTGAGGGAAAGGTATCGATTTAGGTGCGCTGTTGACGAGAGTATCGGCGTAGGCTAGCGGGAGGGGGCGGTGGGTGCTAGACAGGTCCTTACTGTGGGGCAGAGCGGGACGATCGCACCGGTACGGGTCGTCTTTGTGGGTTGTTGAGTCAGCGGCCCGTCCCAGGTCAGTGGTTGACCTAGGAGCGGCGAGGACCAGGGGCGTCAGGAGTCCTCTGAATGGTGAGGGTTCCAAAGCCGTGCCCAAGTATTGGGCGGATGGGGATGGTTGGGGCACAGGGTTGAGTAGAGCGAGTGGATGTCCCGCTGGATAGCTCCGGGGGTTGTAGGGGTCCGCGGCGGGCGCATTCACGCGCCGATCCCGCAATGGCATAAGCATCTGTCTGTGAGTGGGGGGGGGGGGTAGGGGTAGAGGACATTTCGATCGAGTTGGATTTCGAGTGTGTGAGAGTAGTGGGGTTGATTGTGGCTTTTCGAGTAGGTTGTTGAGTGTAGTGCGCGTGTTGGCAGCACGCGACTAGGCCCGATGGGACCTGGGTTTTTGGGATGTTAGCGGCGGACAGGGACGTCCGGACGCTCGGAGGGGCGCGGTGTGGCGCGCCGCCATCCGGGGAGGAGGCTTTTTGTAAGCGATGTGCTTTTTGGGTGTGTCGCAGTACTTTGACGGGTACATGTTTGGATATCGGAGTGGGT
Organism: Tetraselmis chui; assembly: GCA_026401115.1. Taxonomy (NCBI): domain Eukaryota; kingdom Viridiplantae; phylum Chlorophyta; class Chlorodendrophyceae; order Chlorodendrales; family Chlorodendraceae; genus Tetraselmis; species Tetraselmis chui. Next base: position 4,122 of record JAPMLY010002326.1, on the reverse strand, counting down.
GGCGCGAGAGCTGTTGGGGAGACGAATTTCAAATCCCTGAAAGCTGCGCCTTGGAGTGTGTACCGTTTGATGTGCCTACGGATCCACTGACCTGGGTGAGCTAGGCTCGGGTGGGGAGAGGTGATCGGTGCCCGTCGTCCGACGGGCCCTGTGGTCACCAGTCTATCGCTCATAGGGAGGCCAAGCCCGGAGCGAAGACGGTCGGCGTTGCTCATCCGAGCTACCGACCCATCCCCTATATATATATTTTTTGGTCATTAGTACTTTGGTAGTACTTCGGATCTTTTTACGGTCTTTAGTGACGGTAGGATACGTTTTCGCAAGGAGATGCGTTTGGTCGGGCAAGTTCCCGATACCAATCGGGCCCACATGAACGAGGGCTACCTTGGAATGCGGGATATATAAAAATAATATCATAGGTTGGAGCACAAGGTTGCAGGAGGGGAGCGGCTCTAGCTTGAGGGTATTCGGGCGAGGGGGAGCGTAGGCGTGATTTACACGCAATAAATGAATAGATAGCAAGGTTGTTGTGAGGGGGGTGAGCTTTGGTATATACCACCTCAATCAAACCCAAGGACCAATAGCCTTTAGCTGTAGCATGTATTTCGTAAGGTTATCCTGGTCTCATGGCACTTTGCAACGATGATCGCCACATTTTTTGTGCATGTATAGTCGCACAACTCATGTTGCAGCTGCTACTGCTACTTATTGTTGGCTTTGTTATTGTTGCTGCTGCTTGTCGATATTGCGGCTGGCTTCGTTGTTTGCACATATACACACATACATGCACACACACATGCGCAGGCACTGGTATCATGGACACGACGATAGGGAAAGAATGCATGTGGTTTGTATCCCTGCTGCTCATGCTTCCACTAGTGTAGCCATCTTTGTTCATTATTATTATTGTCACTATCGTTGTTTACTATTTTATGCTTGTATTTCAATATTTTGTTTTGCTCCTGCTACTGTTGTAATTGTTAATACACGTACACACACATACACCCACACGCGCACAGACAAACTCAAAGAGAGAGAGAGGCACACGCACAGAGACAAACACACACACACGCACACACACACACACGCGCGCGCACACATACACATACCTACATACAGACCTACAGAAACACACAGAAACACACACACACACACACACACACACACACACACACACACACACACACACACACACACACACACACACACGCACGCACGCACGCACGCACGCACGCACACACACACACACACACACACACGCACGCACGCACGCACGCACATGTATCATAGACACGCCGACAGGGAACGTTCGCATGTGGTTTGTGTCGTTGTTGCAACTGCTTTTCCCTGTGAAGATATCGTTGATCTTTATTACTTTATGCTTTTACTTACACATTTGTTTTGCTGCTGCTACTGTTGTTGTTGATGCACACACACACACACACACACACACACGCACACACACACACACACACACACACACACACACACACACACACACACACACACACACACACACACACACACACACACACACACACACACACACACACACACACACACACACACACACGCACACACACGCGCGCGCGCGCGCGTGTGTTTCCGTCATGAGCTGTTGGTAATACAGAGGTTTGAATTATGGGGCTATAATTACGCAGTAACCTCCGACGGTACATCTCCGCTACCGGTTCAAGCGCGCACGGATAGCAAAATGTCCACACACTACGTGACGCAAAAGTAGCGATTGTGTGTCCACCGTTTGCGAGAGCTATCGCTCACGCAAACTCACCCACCCGATTCCCTCTCACATTGCGTGAAGGGTGGCCTACTAAGGGCCACCAATAAAATTCTATAAGTGATCCACATCTATGGCATAAGTACCCCCTCCTCCCTCCTTCCCTTTCTCTCTCTCTCTCTCTCTCTCTCTCTCTCTCTCTCTCTCTCTCTCTCTCCCCCCCCCCCCCCCCCCCCTCCCCCCCTCCAACTCCTTTCTTTCCTTTTCTCTCCCCCTATCTCTATCTATCTCCCGTCCTATCCCTTACCCCTTCCACTTACTCCCTCCAACTCCCCTCCTTTCTCTCCCTCCCCTTTCTCTCCATCACACCCCCTCTGCATGTCGTTTTCTTTACACCCTTTCCCAGTTCCCCTCCTATTGAACCATGCAAACACAGTTAGTGTGGAAGATAACGTACGCAAGCGTAGTTACAGTCACAGTCCCGCAAACGGAACAGTTACGGCGACAACCAGCCTACATGCGTGGTGTCGGGACAACAGAAGTGTGACAACAGTAGCCTAGCGACAGCTCTGTACCGAGTCAAACAGTTTATCGGTATGTCCGATCTAGACATGTACTAATCATATCTAGGATAGCTTACAGTAGCTATCTGCAACTAATACGTATGCGGTATTACTTACAACACTCCCCCTGCAGGTAGCTACGGGATGAAGCGTTGCATTGGGTCTTGTCCTCCAATGATCGCACTTCGGTGTCTTGCCAGTACAGGTCTTGGGAGGAGTTTGGTGAGCATGTCACCGTCGGCAAAGCCTGTGAGTTGGAGGCTGTGGTCCAGGCCCCCCCCAACGTCAGCCGCATGTGGACGGTGCCATGAAGGGAGCGGAGGACCTTTTGCAGAGCGCGCCAATGTGCCTCTGTGGGTGAGGCTTGGGCGGAGCCAAGGATGCGCAAGACCGTGGAGACAGCGGGGCGCGTGCAGACGGGGGCGTAGTGGGGGCCGCCCAAGAGACTTGGGTGTACATCTGGGTCAAAGTCGGGGGTTGCGTGTGTCGGTCGCCCGATGACTATGGGGTCAACGGTGGGGTGACGACGGCCACGGGGGGTGTGGTCGCCACGCTGGGCTGGGGAAGAATGCTCTCCATGGAAGGGAAGAGGTGGGCCACCGGGAAAGGGAGAGCGGCCGGCCATGGGAGGCGGCGGGGCGTACGAATGCGGGTGGTCACGGGAGGGGGGGACGCCGTGAGAGGGCGCCTCCGGGATGAGAGGTATGGGGTGGTGAGGGGCATATCCAACGGGGGGGTAGGGGGGGGTTGGTGAGAGGTGATCAACCCGGATGGCGTGACGCGATGGGTCGTGGTGCGCATCGGCACGCGAGGGCTCGCGGGGCGCATCGTGACGGCGCTGTGCGACTGTGGGGTCGCCAACAACAGCTGCAGGAGTAGCAACAGCAAAGAATGTTTCTGCGTCCGGGGGTACGTAACCAAGCTGGGGATGTTCAAGCAGGTGGAGGGTGTGGCCGTCGTGGCTGTCCCGGACGGGTTCGAGGTGAGCATCGTGGCGGCGCTGAGCTACAGGGGGGTGCGGATGGTTCTAGCACACCCGTGCCTATGGGTACCAAAAGCAAACCAGTGTCAGAGTGCCCATAACCTATTGAACCATGCAAACACAGTTAGTGTGGAAGATAACGTACGCAAACGTAGTTACAGTCATAGTCCCGCAAACGGAACAGTTACGGCGACAACCAGCCTACAGGCGTGGTGTCGGGACAACAGAAGTGTGACAGCAGTAGCCTAGCGACAACTCTGTACCGAGTCAAACATTTTATCGGTATGTCCGATCTAGACATGTACTAATCATATCTAGGATAGCTTACAATAGCTATCTGCAACTAATACGTATGCGGTATTACTTACAACACCTCCTACGCCCTCTTTTCCTCCATTCAACCTTCTCCCCCATCCCTCTCTCACCCCCTTTCTTTCTTTCTGTCTCCCTCTCCCATTTCGCCCATTCCTGCCCCCCCTCTCCCTTTCTCCGCTCGCCCCCCCACGCCCCTTACTCCCATGTCACTACATCATTCTCTTCCTCTCCCCCTACGTCTCTCATTCCCCTTCCCTCTACCATTCTCTCTCCCCCCCCCCCCTCTCTCCGTCTCTCTCTCTCGCTATTTCTCGCCCTCTCTCTCCCTCCCGCCCTCTCTCTCTCTCTCTCTCTCTCTCTCTCTCTCTCTCGCTCTCTCTCTCTCTCCCTCCCTCCCTAACTCTCTCTATCCCTCTCTCTCTCCCTCCCTCCCTGACTCTCTCTCTTTCTTCTTCTTCTTCTTCTCTCTCTCTCCATCCCTGACTCTCTCTCTTTCTTCTTCTTCTTCTCTTCTCTCTCTCTCT
>JAPMLY010002325.1:0-62208 GCA_026401115.1 Tetraselmis chui | reverse complement strand
TGGATGGTGCCATGAAGGGAGCGGAGGGCCTTTTGCAGAGCGCGCCAATGTGCCTCCGTGGGTGAGGCATGGGCGGAGCCAAGGATGCGCAAGACCGTGGAGACAGCGGGGCGCGTGCAGACGGGGGCATAGTGGGGGCTGCCCAAGAGACTGGGGTGGACGTCTGGGTCAAAGTCGGGGGTTGCGTGTGTCGGTCGCCCGATGACTATGGGGTCAACGGTTGGGCGACGACGGCCACCGGGGGTGTGGTCGCCACGCTGGGCTGGGGAAGAATGATGTCCATGGAAGGGAAGAAGAGGTGGGACACCGGGAAAGGGAGAGCGGCCGGCCATGGGAGGCGGCGGGGCGTACGAATGCGGGTGCTCACGGGAGGGGGGGACGCCGTGAGAGGGCGTCTCCGGGATGAGAGGTATGGGGTGGTGAGGGGCATATCCAACGGGGGGGTAGGGAGGGGGTGGCGGGAGTTGTTCAACTGCGATGTCGTGTAGGGCAGAATCAGCGGGGGGGTATTGGGGGGGTGGTTGCAAGTGTTCACCTACGAGTTCGGGACGCGAGAGCTCGCGGTGCGCATCGGGACGGCGTTGTGCGACGGCGGTGTCGCCAACATGGGCTGCACCGGTAGCAGCAGACAAGGCTGAATGTGCGTCCTGTGGGGCGGAGCCAAGCTGGGGATGCACAAGCAAGGGGAGGGTGTGGCCGTCGTGGCTGTTCCGAACGGGTTTGAGGTGAGCATCGTGGCGGCGCTGAGGTACAGGGGGGTGCGGATTAGCACCCGCAGCAGCAACAGCACCCTCGGCCGACTGCGAGTCGAAACGAGCTGTCAAGCGCGCCACTTGCGCAACGAGCAGCGCGAGAGTATCCGGGGGGTGTTCGAGGGGGAGGGTGTGCACGTGGTGGCCGTCCGGAAAGTGTGCGAGGTGAGCATCGTGGCGGCGCTGAGCGACAGGGGGGTGCGATATAGCAGCCGCAGCAGGAAGAGCAGCAATGGCGGCCGACCGCGAGTCGAGATACGCTTCAAGGCGCGTCAGTTGCACACGGAGGAGCTCGAGGACACCATGGGTAGTATCGACAGTGCTCTGCAGGTGGAGGGTGTGGCCGTCGTGGCTGTCCCGGACGGGTTCGATGTGGGCAGCGTGGCGGCGCTGAGCTACATGGGGGTGCGGATTAGCACCCGCAGCAGCAACAGCACCCTCGGCCGACTGCGAGTCGAGACGAGCTTTTAAGTGCGCCACTTGCGCAACGAGCAGTGCGAGAGTGTCCGGGGGGTGATCGACAGTGCTCTGCTGAGAGCCTGGGTCAAGGGAACCAACAGGTGAAACAGGCGGGTTTTTCTGCGCCATTTCGACAGAGGGCGAAAAAGAAAGAGCTGGATAGAAAACAAGCAGCGGTAAAAACCGCTAGCCGGACTCGTGCCTAACAGCGGTATGCAAAGAGACGGCCTGATGCCCGCCGACCCCTCGGCCTGTAGCCCCGGGGTGTCTCAGAGCACCTTCTCTGTATCCTCCACCCAGTGTGGGGCACAAGTCGAGGCCAAGGCCAGGACAGGTGGAGCGCTGCGCTGGTGGCTGATTCGCTAGAATAGTATATAAATAAAAAAGGTAAGCTACAGCCGGCGTGCAACCTGTGGATGCGTATTCACCCGATGGTGCACCCCCCCGTTCTCCAGCTTGGACCTGTGTGCACCCTGTCAACACACGACGAGTGCGTCGGTGTGGGTGGCTGGCTATCTCCGTCGGGTGGCTGACTTAAGAGGGGTGGTGGCGGGTTTTAAAATCGCAGTTTATACTGGCGATACCGCCGAATACAGGTTGAAAGTACTAGGAGTCTACAGAAACTTGCCTTCTGCGGGAGAGCTGTCGATCGCAGCTCGCCGAACCAGGTTGTCGCGCGCGAGTGACGTGAGGCGGGGGCCCATAACCTATTGAACCATGCAAACACAGTTAGTGTGGAAGATAACGTACGCAAACGTAGTTACAGTCACAGTCCCGCAAACGGAACAGTTAAGGCGACAACCGGCCTACAGGCGTGGTGTCGGGACAACAGAAGTGGTGAGAGCTGTAGCCTAGCGACAGCTCTGTACCGAGTCAAACAGTTTATCGGTATGTCCGATCTAGACATGTACTAATCATATCTAGAATAGCTTACAGTAGCTATCTGCAACTAATACGTATACGGTATTACTTACAACATATCCCCAATGAAATAATCAAATTCCTACCACAGGCAACCCGCTCCGCCCTCTTCTCTCTCCTCTCCCTCCTAGCACACAAATCCTACACCCCTCCTGATTGGTGCCATAGCACAACATGCCTCCTACATAAAAAAGGCGACCCCTCCCTCCTCGATAACTACCGCCCTATCGCCCTCATGAATAACCTCCTTAAACTATGGACAACACTAATCAAAGATGCAGGCTCGAAGTACGCCGAAACCCACGGCATTCTCAGCGACCAACATGACGGATTCCGACAACACCGCAGTATACACGACGCCCTCTCCTCCCTCATTATGACAATGGAGGACGCGAAACTCCACAACAAAGACATCTACGTCATGTACGCAGATTTCAAAGGCGCCTTCAACGCCGCGGACCACCGTATCATGTTCAAACACATGCGTCAACTCCGTATGCCCCCCACCTTCGTCGACACATGCGAACACCTCTACGGGGTCTCAACCACAGACTATATTACACCACATGGCCCCACCCCTTCTATAGACATTAATCGCGGAACCCTCCAGGGCGACACCCTCTCCCCCTTTCTATTCACCCTCTTCCTTGAACCCTTTCTTCGCTGGCTCACGGTGGGAAGCCGGGGATACCGCCCAGCCCCCCCCCGCTACTAATGTCGACCCCACAGAACCCACATCCACATACCCAGGACACGGCTTCGCCGACGACCTCAGCCTCGCCACGGGCTCGACCCCCAACATGACCATCCAGCTCAGAAAACTCTCCATCTTCAGCGCCTACACGGGCATGACCGTCAACATCCGCAAGTGCTGCATCACCGGCGCCCTCTGGCGCACAGGCAACGCCCTCACCCTCGCCAACACTACCCTCCTCGCATCCCGCCTGCAAACTCAGTTCATCTCCCTAAACTCCACCCCGGCCCCCATCCCCTCCATTGGCCCCAAGGACACATACCGAGTCCTAGGGGTAGAACTGAACACCTCCCTCAACTTCACCAAACAATGGCAGGAACTCAAACGTACCACTGTATCCCTCATCACCGCCCTTTCCACCTCCCCACTAACACAATCCCGCAGAATCAGGGTCATCCGTGGACTCCTCATAGGCAAGCATTTCACCCTCCCGCTCGGCCTCTTCATCGACTCCCAACTCGACACTCTCGAAGGCCAAATCTGCCGCGCACTCCGCTCCGCCGTCTCCTCGGTACGTAACCTTCCCCGCACCGCCCTTCACCGCCCTACATCAGACCTAGGATACGGCCTCCCCTCCCTCAAAGCCCACGCCGCACAACTCACAGTTTGCCACCTACATAAAATCATGAACAACTCAGGCTATAGAGGCCACATGGCCCGCGCACACATACGCACCCTATCCACCACGTACTCCCGCTGGCCCTCGGAATCCATCATGTCAACCTGTTACACCCCACCCACACTGAAGTGCTTAGTCAGAGCTCAGCGCGATGCGGGCACCCTTTTCCACAACATCCCTCCACTCTCCCTCACCAACCCTATCGCCTCCACAATCCGCGCCCACTTCACCACTCAAGACAACGCCCTCCTCGCCTCACTCCGGAACAAAGCCACACACATCACCGACCCTCACACATACAAACAAGCCTACTGCGATTTCTCCCCCCGCAAAACACACGCCTCCCTCCTACCCCGCCTCACCCCCCTCTGGAAAAATAACATCACCTCGTGGCCACAAGTCCTCCTCAGAGCCACCTCATCCTCCTTCATCCTCAAATCATGCAAATCCATCACCACACTCACGGGGTCCACCACCCCACTCTCAGTTCCCATCCGCCTCCTCGCCGCAATCCTCACTGAACCCCTCGATACTATCCACAACCGCCTCCCCATCACAAGCCTCACTACCAACCAAGCATCCCCCCCACCACTATACACCCCTCATGGATTCCCCTCCTCTCCCCCAACCTCCCCCGCTCACCCCCCACCCTCTCATCCGACATCTACACCTCCCGCACCACTCACCCCACCCCCACCGCACCCACCACACACTTAGACACAGAATACCTCACCCCCTCAGACCACCACTACCCCCCATGCGACGTTACACGCATCATTTCCAAACACAAGGACACAGAATACGGCCAAACGCAGTACATGGTTGAAAGGGCCCCGGAACACCTCACGGAATGGGACATTCAGTTACAACTCGACGACGGCTTCCGCCTCATCTCCTCCACTCCCACATCGGTTTGCCTCCCCCCCCCCCTCCCCCACCGCCTGCTCCATCTGTCATGACCCACTGCACACAGTAGAACCCTCCTCCACCTGCCGCACATGCCCGCACTTTGCCATACACTCACAATGCCGCCCAGCTCAGGGACCCGCCACATGGCAATGCGATTGGTGTGCTCGCGGCCAACAACACGACCTCACCCACCTCCACGAAGTGCAGTGGGCCCCGTGCCTACAACTCCACGACACCATCAGTGAGACCCCCTCCGGCCCCACCGCCCTCACCGCATTTAACTCCGGCTATGTCCCCTCCACCACACCCATATTGCCAGAACCCGGACCCTCTCCATGGTCACACCCCCTAATCACATTCAACCATGACCCCATCAACCCCGACCTCGACATGCTCCCTACCGGTAAATTCGCTATCCACGCACACCCATCCCTCCACGACACCACCATACTCTGCACTCCCGACGGCCGCGCGGTCATCACCCTTAACGGCCCCCGCGTCCGCCACCTCTACCAACTCTTTCGCCCCGACCTCTCGCAGCATACGTTCGAAGAGGAGGTCTATCACCTCCTCACCCGCCTAGGTTCCCGCTCGGAAATCCACTCACCCACACCCGCCACCACCACCCGTAATAGATGGGTCACCATAGAAGACCTCCTCACAGCTCTCCGTCACACATTCCGCATCCAGACAGAACTCTACTCCGACCCCCTCAATAAATCCCTTCACTCCCACACCTACCACTCCCTCTACCCCGAAGATATAGTCTTCTCATCTAGCGGCAGTAATGCCCCGCACACCTGGCAAGGCACCAACATAGCCAACCCCGAATACGACCACGAATGCATGAGACGAGCCATGGAACACGCAATCACCAGCGCACACCTCACAGCCTCTCACACACCCAGCGCAACCATCCTCATCCTCCCCCGATGGGAACACACACCCTACCGCCACTCCAAATACATCAACTCCCCATACACCCACCACCTTTACACCCTCCCCAATGACGCGAACACCTTCCTACCCCCCGACCAACACACTGGCAACCCCACCCCTACCCCATTCGGCACACGATGGATGGTCGACATATACCTCGTAGCCAACCCCCTCGCACTCTCCACCCTCCCATCACCCACTGCCATGACCGCACTTCACAACACTCTCGAATCTATCTACGACACTCACCTCCCCAACCCTACCATCACCCCCCCCTCCTCCCCACCTCTTCAACACCTACTCACCCCACTCAGCGGGTATATACCACCGCCCCCCAAACCCAACTCACCCCCTCACATACCCCCTCCCGGACCGCGTGCATCTAACGTACCCCCCCACCAGAGGCACCCCTGCTTGGAACTGTCAGGACTTTGTATACACAGACGGCTCGAAAAAAGGAAGCTCGTCCCCCCTCGGAGCAGCAGCTACCCACCCCGCCTCGGACACCAAAATCAAAATCATGGTGACCTCTACCCCTCCCTCACATACAATAAATCGCGCTGAATTAGCTGGCATAGATATAGGCCTCCAATTTGGCCGCACCCACCTCCTCACAGACAGTGCGTGCTCCCTCCGCCTCATACAAGGTTACTTAAACTGCCCTTCCGCTTACCGCCATAACATTCACCGCGACACCCTCTTATCCATCACACACACCCTTAAAACCCGCTGCGACGCAGGCATCCGTACACACCTCGGCAAAATCAAAGCCCACAGCCATTCCCTAGGCAACGACCTCGCAGACACCCTCGCCAACCTCGTCGCGGATGGTCACCCACCCGACACTACTTACACCACAGGTTCTGAGGTCACGATAGGCCACTGGACCTGGCCATACACCCTCATTCCACAGACCCTAAGAGACCCCATACCCTACAGATACACCAACCTCAAATCCGACGCACACACCTACAGCACAAAACACACACACACTCCTCTCTCGCAAACAACCAAGCACGGAGCCCTCCTCGCCCGCGCCGCGAAGGACGGCGCCGATTTCTCTTACCACAAAAAACACTCAACCCTCACAAATATCCAGTTCACCCACAAACATGAATTCATGTGGGGCGTCCACAACACCCGCCTACTTACTCACAACCCCACCCTGCGCTGCCCCCTATGTGGCCATTTCACTAGCAACGGCCACATGGCCGGTAACTGCCCCTCTATGTCTGGTCTAAGACAGGACCGACACAACAGCGCTCTGCAACTCCTACTCTCCCTACTGGAACGCCACAACGGAGGACGTTGGGAAACCATCACCGCAGACTTCGGTAACAAACCCATAAAATCGTTTGCTTCCCCCACCCATGTCCACACTCCACTTGACTGCCACCCACCTCACCCCGCCCACATGCCCACCCGACTTGTTGCTGCTGACGAAGGTCTCTCGCCTGACTCCCTAACCTCATGCCCCGCCGTCCTCCCCCCTGAGATTCTCCCCCCCCTGCTTCGTCCCCCTGCAAACAAACCTGACTTCATCCGCATCCTCGAACCCCGATTCGTTGGTCACTCCAACGGTCGCCGACGTTACGCATCCATAAAAAAGATTCAGATAGGGGAATGGAAGTACTGCACAGACAACAACCTCTCCCACACAGCCGACCTCATACGATCCAAATACACACCCCTTGCAAACGCCATCAGAAGCCACTGGCCAGGCACAGTGGTTGACATCCTCCCCATCGTCATGAGCCGCACAAGCACACCGCACTCCTCCACCATCGCGAGTCTCACCTCCCTTCTCACCGCCCGCACCGACCCTCCTGATAAACTCGTCTCCAAAGCACACCTCGACACGTCTCGCATTCTTGCACAACTCCACACGCATACTGCCCAATGGCTGCATCACCTCCTACTCATATACCGCATCAAATCCCGCACGACCTCCCGCCGCGCCTCCGCACACTGCCCCCTCGCACGACCCTAAATGCACACAACCTTCGCCTCTACTTGCACACCTCCCCGGGGGGGAGTAAAACCCCCGACCCACATTGGAGAGGTTGGATTAGGTGGTTAACGGTCTAGCCCTGACTTGTAAGTTCCCTGTATGGCATAGTTGGGAGGGCCCAGAGACAGCAGCCGACGCATCCGGCTTTTGGTGAAAAACCGGCGCATACGGTACATGTTGTAAACAATTTCAATTTCAATTTCAATTGGGGAGGATGTATATATGTACTCCGGGCAATGGTTGGCGGAAGACGTTGGCGAGGGGGGTGTATTTGCTACGGATAAGGTGTGCGGTGTGCGGGAGGTTGTGGTATGTGTATTATTTCCATTCCCCTATTTGAATCTTTTTTATCAAGTAGCGACAGCGAGCATTTAAGTGTCCAACGAATCGGGGTTCCAAGAAACGGATAAAGTCGGATTTATGAGCGGGGGGGCGGAGCGAGGAAGGGAGGAGGACCTCAAGGACAACAACGGGGCATGATGTGAGGGAGTTGCCTTCGTCCGCGTCCACCGTACGGTTGGGCATATCAGCAAGGAGGGCGGGCAATAGTCGAGGGGGGTCGCGGTGAGAAGAAGCGGGAGTCGACGGATTTGGTGAGTTTAGTACATAAGTCGGCGGTGATATATGATTTCCCATCGGCCGTCGTTATTGCGTTCAAGTAAGGAGAGGAGGAGTCGAAGGGCACTTATGTGTCGGTCCTATCCCAGGCCCGACATCGAGTGAAAGTTACATGCAATATGACCGTTGGTGGTGAATTGGCCAAACATGGGGCAGCGTAAGGAGGATTTGCATGTTAGGTGGCGGGTGTTGTGTACGCGATTTTGTTCACGCATCGCCCATCTTTCCCGAGGCATAACTCACTCGTTTAAAAGCGGATGAAGCCGTTCAAAGGCTCCCCGGACATCCCGTAAACTGTAGCTTTCTTGTCGTAGATTCAATTTGATTGAAAGATTGAATTTGATTCTTTTATATGCTGTTCTAAGACTTTTTTCCAAGTTCATGGTGTTCCAAGCTACCCCAATTCCTCCTTATTAGTAGTAGCAGGTCCGTAATTGCGTCATCTCCGATGTTGGGCAACAAACAAGTCGTGCTTATCTATGTAACCAAAGAGTCGAACGAACTTTGAATAGATGCTTGAGTCTTACGGTTGACAACGAAAACGTGTAGAGATCAAGCGCTCCCAAATTTGAAATTCGAAATTTCAAATTGTTTACAACATGGACCGGGTGAAACCGACTGTTGTCTCTTGCCCCCCCCCTGTATGTGCCATAGAAGATATTATATTAACAAAAGCTAGACCGTAAACCACTAATCCCAACCTCTCCATTGGCAGTAGCGATATTGTCTAAAGCATACACGTAACAATTTTTTTTCAATACGTTTTGTTTTTTGGATATAGTATGAAATACAAAATGTCGCTAGTCTCCACGAAGCGCGGCCTGCTCCAGCCGCTGCGAGGTAGCACATCAACTAAGGCCGGTCAGCGGGTGGTCGAGTCGGACCTACCTGACCTCTTCTCATGTGCGACTCCGGTCGTGCCGGAGCTGGGGGGGGAAAGTCAGGTAAAAATTCTCCTCGCTCAAGTCGTCGACGGTCCCGACTCGATCCTTGCACATCCCCGTCCGAGATATTAGTCGCTCCTCCCGTCGCAACTCGCCACCTATCTTAGCCTTCTCTCCTCCTGCGGGGGCTGGGAAGAGAAAATAGCCAGGCCGCAGACGGTGTCCGGCTGGCTATCTTGCCCCCGAGCCAGATTTTCTCATGTCCCTTGTCCATTCGCCGTTTGTTTCCACCACCTATACGATCGCGCTATGCCGTCCATACCCTCCCCCTGTGGTTTACGTTGTTAAGGGGGCGCCTTTACGAGCAGTGTGCCGTTACGATAACCCTAGGGACACTGCATGAGGCAGCCTGTCGATAACCGGGCACCGACCAGGGGAGGGGTTGGTATAGCACAGGGATCGAGTCGCCGTTCCTCAAAAGATGGTGGGTACGGGTATATGTCTCCAAAACCCCCCGTACCGGGTTTCTCCGGTGGCGGGTGATCCTAAGGACCGCCACCGCCAGACCGTGCCGCTCCTCCGGCTGCGATCCACCTCCGTCTTGCGTAGCTTCGGGCCTCGCCCCCAGAGGAGACTTAAAGCTCACAGGGCTGGCGACAGCTAGCTAACGCCGTACCCTAGTGCTGCTTCCCAGCTGTCCGCTGCCAGCTCTAACACCCTCGTCCCACTGCTGGTCCGTCCGTACCCTTCTTCGCCAAAAAACATTCCGCAGACCTCGTTCCCGTTAAGACGGGAGAGTTTCTATGAGTATTTAGTCGCTGAAAAAACATATCGGACCTCCCGAGCGGGAGATCCTTGTGTTGGTGTACGGATATTATGTTTTTCCAAACCCCTCCGTACAGGGCTTCCCGACATCTGATGATCCCGCGGATCGCAAATGTCGTTACCTCGTTCAGCCCCCTACCGTGCCAAGACTGGCACGGCTACGGGGTTACCAGCGCCCACCGCGTGGAGGTAGAGGTAGGTGCCGACGGGCCTGCGAGCGCACCCCCTCCGGGGCCGCCGCCGCTGCGCCACCGGCGGGCGCCGCGCTCCGAAACTAATGTGGCAGTTTGCATGTCTAGAGCTAATTGTTGACTCAAGTCTATTCTGTTATGTTGTCGACACAAATCTTATGTTAAGTTTCTGCAGGTGGAATTGCAGATGGACAGCGATGGAAGATGACGGACTATAAGTGTTAATAGTAGAAAGCAAACAAACTAAGAGATTGATTAAATGGTTTTGTCACCTCCCTCCACTGCACTAGGCTTCAATTGCTTCCGCCTAGCTAGCTTGCACATGTTCTCACTTTTTCCTCGTGCCATGTGCTAGTAGGGATCTTGCGACGGTTCAATCAAACTAGCGACGCGGTCCGTCTATCTCGAGAAATCATACTGGCGCGTCATGTGGCTTAGTCACACTAATTGTGCGTACATGTACGTACCGGGATGTACTGGGAGTGTAGTACAAATATTACCCTGACTAATTGCAATGGCAACGTACCCACGTCGACATCCTTCCGATGGAAAAGTACGGTTCAAATTAGTAACGAGTGCATGTATACAATGTCCCGCAATGTTACATGTTATATGATTGTACTCGTCATGTGACGAGTACAGTCCTGCAACAGTACATTGCAGGACATTGTACATGTACTCGTTACGGATATCAATTCGTGCTTTTCCACAGGATGGACGTATACTCGTGGGTACGTCGCTACTGCAATATTGTAATGGTGCTGATGCTACAGTACGACCAGTACCTCCCGGTACGTACAGATATGCATAATTAATCTAACCAGCCAGATGACGCGCCAAAACGAGCTCTCCAATGCAGAAGGAGCCGCGTCGTGAAACCCAATGCTAGGCAGGCCGCGTCTCGAGGCGGATGACGACGGTTGAGCAGCACTAACGCCTGACACGTAAGCGTAGCTTGCAGGCGTGACTAGTCTGGGCTAAAACCTATTTAAGCCCAGTGCAGTAGGGGGAGGTGACAGAACCTTTTAACAATTCCTTTGTTCATTTACAACATCTACTGCCCAAGTACAGCAGTGAAACATCTTTCTTCAATTGCCTCTCGACAAACTTCAATTGCCATCTTGCAACAACAGAACTAGACAGATTAGAACAGATTTGTGCTAGCGTTTAGCTTTCAGAGGCTAACCGCCACACTGGTTTCGGAGCTCTTTGGTCGACGCACGCTTTCGTTGCTCGTTGATCTGCTCGACGTTGCTTGCTTGAGTTGAGATGGCTTCTCTCGGAGCTGGACATTACGTGGTTTTAGTAATTCACGTCGGAGGAACTAAATCGTCGGATTTGAAGTTGGTGTTTCAGCGTGAGCCTCGTTCTGGTAAAGCTTGGTTCCCAGCTAGCTCTGTCTTACCTAACGAAGAGCCTGTCGACGCTGCTATTCGCGAGTTACACGAGGAGACCGGTCTTGTTTTGACACCGGATGATTTGACGCTGTTGAGTGGTGAACCTGTTAACGTTACGCTACCTCAAGGACGACAGCTTGTCTACGTGTACTCGGCTTCTATTCCTGTCCTGTTTGCTACGAACAACTTACGTACACCTGCTCAGGTCGAGCAGGCTGTTTTGGCACAGTCGACAGTTAATCCGGATGGCACCTACGTCGTCCCGGAAACCATCAACATTGACGGTCTGACACTTACGCCCTCACAAAAGGGGTTACTTCGTGCTGAGAAGCACAAGAGTGAATTACTTCACTTTGGTTACGTGACACAGTGGGAATCTTTTTATCGAGCAATTACACAACATGTTCCAGTCATGCAAGACGACACGTCTATCCCGAGGCAGTTCCACATGTACACCCGGTTTACGACGGTCGACTCTGGTTCTGTATGGCTACTGATTCTCGGACACATTAATCGACTGACTGGTGTAGGACCTACTGATTTACGAATGGGAAGGCCGATGCCGTGGACGTGGCCGCGGACGTGGACGTGGAGGTAGTAACAATGGTGGTCGTGGTGGTAACAATGGTGGACGTGGTCAGACATCCGGCCGCGAAGATTTTAATTCAATCGCGAATGCAATGACAGCTGAGGAGCGTAAGCGACACATGGACGAGGGACTTTGCTTCAAGTGCCACAAGAAGGGACATCGTTTGTTCCAATGCCCGGAGCTCAAGGGCAAGGCACCGATGCAACCTAAGAAACAATGATGGTGGCAAGGCTGTTCTACAAATGAACTGGAGCAGCCGGCTACATCTACTGTTCATTCTGAGACACTGTTAGCGACAGAGGTCGTCGAAACACCTTCGACATCTCCATCGACTACAGTTGCGACTCATGTAACGCAAGTAGCAGGTCGTCGTCGTCAGACTAAGCAGAGACAGAGTCGTAAACCTGTAACCAGACGTTCAGTTGATTGGAAACTGGTTGACTCAGTCTTTGACCCTCTGCATGCACGATTCAACTTCACGTTGGAGGGATGTGCTGATGATGAAGGTCTTAACTCGCACGGTGACTTACCTCACTGTTCGCCGAGTGACTCGATTCTAGACAGAGACTTAACAGGAGAGAGGGTGTTCATCAACCCACCCTGGGAGTTAGCTGAGCAGATTGCGCAGCATTTTGAGGATTGTCGTCGAACATCTCCGACATCTACGATGGCTGTATTTATACTACCGAAGTGGGCGAAATTTACTCCGGTGACTATGCACTGGAAACTCTATCAAGAATTCCCAGCAAGGACACAGCTTTTTACACGTCAGTCACTGGAGAACCCAGCGAATCAGGAGGTGGTTGCTCCAGCCCCTTGGCCTGTACAGCTGTGGTTAGTCGACGCAGATTGTGCGTTTAACGACTCACCAAAACCTACAGCACCTGATCAACCCGACTCGGTACCTGTACCAACAGACGACTCGGAACCTTCCATCGCTACGCTGCGACATTTTTCTTCGCCAGCTACAGCCCTACTGACTGACCTCACGGAAGCTCGCCCGTTAATTCGAACTGAGCTGACTGTGAAAACTCCTGATGGCGGACACCAAATTTCTGGATTAGTGGACTGCGCTGCGACACTTGATTTTGTGTCAGAGGACTTTGTACGACGCTTTGCTTTACAGACTCGGAAGTCTCCAAGTAAGACTCCAGTTCGACTCGCTAACGGACAACGAGTGACTTCTACGACAGTCTGTGACGTCACTTTTGAGCTGGCTCGACACGAGTTTAAACGGACTTTCAACGTCTTACGTGATTTACGCACAGCTGATTTAATCCTGGGTTTACCATGGCTTGATGACGAACATGCCTCTTTACAATTTGGTACAACCAGAATTTTTACACTAATGGACGGCACAGCAGTGGAGACTACACTTGAGGAACGACGCCCTGAGTGTCTACTCCTGTCATCTACGAAAGTTCAGAAGCTTATGCGCAAGACGCGCCGCAGCAGGGGACGTCATGCTGATTTTTACGTCATTGAACTTACGTCAGTCGCTGAACACACGACAGACTTTCACACTGGAGAGGAACTAACAGCAGAACAACATGACAACTTCCGGTCTTTACTCTTTGATGACTTCCCGGAGTTATTGCAACCTGTCGACTCTCCACCTGTAAGCCGACAGTGGGATCATCCCATTGAAACAATTGGCCCGATGCGACGTCAACGTCTGAACAGATTGTCACCCGCAGAGCGCGCTGAGCTTAATCGACAGCTCAAAGACGCAGTGGACGCTGGTCTGGTCCGTCCTAGCTACAGTGAGTTCGGCTCGCCAATTCTTTTTGTGCGAAAAGCTGATGGCTCGCTACGTCTGTGCATTGACTACCGTGGTCTTAACGAGGTTACGCGTAAAGATGCTTACCCGCTACCGCGTGTGGACGACACTCTGGACGAACTTAAGGACGCGAATTTTTACACACACCTCGACCTCGCTTCTGGATTCTGGCAAGTTCGAGTGCGTGATCAGGACGTTCACAAGACGGCTTTTCAGACCCCTGATGGCTTAATGGAATGGGTCGCCATGCCGTTTGGGCTGTGTAACGCACCAGCTACATTTCAGAGGATGATGAACGACATACTTCGCGACTTTTTACACAAGTTCGTAACAGTCTACCTTGATGACGCCTGTGTCTACAGTCGATCCCTGGAAGAGCACCTGGAGCACCTACGTCTAGTGCTACAGCGATTCAAGGAGGAAGGGCTGAAATTACGCCTTAAGAAATGCTTCTTCGGATTGCAAGAAATGGAGTATCTGGGCTACACTGTGTCAGCCGGAAAAATTTCGGTTTCCACAAAGAAAGTCGAGGCCGTTGCAGACTGGCCAGTGCCCAAGACGCAGAAGGAGGTTCGCAGTTTCGTACAGTTTTGCAACTTCTATGCGAGATTTATACACCATTTTAGCGACCTTACGGCTCCATTGACGGACTTACTGCGGAAGTCCCAGCCACAGAAGGTTACGCTGACGCCTGCCTGTTTGGAAGCCTTCGAGACTCTCAAGTTACGGCTCATTTCCGCGCCATGCCTGATCCTTCCGGAGGTCGGCTCGGACGCGACGTTCACCGTGGCTACAGATGCTTCAACAGTGGGGATTGCAGCAGTCCTGTTGCAAGACCAAGGAGGCGGTCTTCAACCAGTCTCTTACTGGGCGCGTAAGCTGAATCCAGCTGAGCGTGGTAACACTTACTCTGCGTACGACTTAGAAGCTTTGGCCGTATGCGAAGCCGTCAAGCATTGGAGGTGCTATCTTGAAGGCTGTTCTAAGTTCCTTGTCGTAACAGACCACGACACACTGCGGCATCTGCTCAGGCAACCGAACAACAGGCTGAACAAGCGGCAAGCAAGATACCTGCGGGATTTGCAACCGTTTGTGGGCTCGATGACACTTGCATATCGCAAGGGAGCTCTGAACGAAGCCGACCCGTTAAGCAGGCGTCCAGACTTCGTACCTCAGGCCACAGTACCCTTATTTTGGGATGGCGAGGTTCCGTCAGATCGAGAATTACGACGGAAGTCCCAGCTGCTGTTTGAAGACGCACAGTTAAATTCACCGACTGTTAACGCGTTGCAGCTGAGCCCTGAGTTCGCTGATCTCATTCGCGAGGGGTTCTCACGAGATTCGTTTTATGGGGACGATGGTGAGTGGACAAGAGACAGCCGGATAGAAGCCAGAGACGGGTACTTTTGGCGCCTCAATCGCCTCTGTATTCCACAGAACTCTGAGCTCCGACTGAGATTGATCGCAGAACTGCACGAAACTTCGTCAGCCGGTCACAGAGGAGTTGCTAGCACTCTTGCTAAAGCACTCGACAGATTCTGGTGGAAACGAATCCGCCAAGACGTGAAAGATTTTTGTGAACGCTGCGTCGTATGTCGACGAGCAAAGATTCGACCGCAGATGGCCGCGACTCTTTACCCATTGCCTGTTCCACTCAGACCGTGGCACACAGTTGGTCTTGACTACCTGACACACTTGCCTGAGAGCAACGGCTTTAACAATGTGCTAATTGTAGTAGACCATCTAACTCGAATGGCCCATTTTCTGCCATGCACAGAGTCGATTACTACCGAAGAAACTGCAACTTTGTTTTTACAGGGAGTCTACCGTTTACATGGACTGCCCCGTGTGCTAATCAGCGACCGCGACCCGAAATTTGTCAGCGCCTTCTGGCAGACCCTTTGGAGACGCCTTGGAACGCGTCTGAACATGTCTACCAGTCGGCACCCAGAAACATACGGACCGACAAAGCGCGTGAACAGCACGTTTCAACAGCTTCTTCGTTGCTTCTGTTGCTATGATGGATCTGATTGGACGACATTTTTACCGCAAGTGGAGTTTGCGTACAATGCTTCGCGTGCACTCGGAATTGAGCACACACCGTTCGAGGCTAACTTTGGTTTTTCTCCTGAGGAGCCTCCTGACCTGCTCTTCAGCATGCGACCATCGATTCCAATTTCGCAAGACGCAACAGAACGGTTGAGATTGTTACAGGAAGTACACAGCCTTGTACGCTCTGTGTTACAACTACATAAGGACGAGATGCAGGCGCGCACAGAACCGTCAACAGCGCCACACTTCGCTAAGGGAGACAAGGTCTCAGTCGTCACAGCAAATCTTTTTCTCAGAGGACAACCGAACAGGAAACTCAGAGACAGACAGCTCGGCCCTTTTCCAGTGGAGGAGCAGATTGGGAAACACAGTTACAGATTGAAACTACCAGCGACAGTACGCTTACATCCTGTGTTCCATGTTAACAATTTACGGCCCTGTTCTACCGCTCCACTACGACCAGCTGTACCGGTAACTGTACCTGAAGAAGACGACGAGGAGTTCGACGTCTCACACATCTCTGCTGTGTGCATCAAGTCGCTACCAGGGCGACGAGGCAAATATTTGCTCTTCATGACGCACTTCAGTGATGACGACATTCCACCTGTCTGGCACCGGTTGAACGAGGTGCATCGAACAATTGCGTTACAAGAATTCTTGGAGACGCCCCAATGGCGCAAGTTCGCCAAGACTCAGGCGTACATTGATTTCATGCACGCTTTCCCAGCGCGCATTCCTGAGTCCCAGTAACTGCTTCAATATAGGAGCCAAGAACCACGGAGGTCTGCCTCGCGGCGGCCTCATTGATCTGTCAAGAGGGGGAGGGTACGAGTGTGACGAGTACAATCCTGCAACAGTACATTGCAGGACATTGTACAGGTACTCGTTACGGATATCAATTCGTGCTTTTCCACAGGATGGACGTATACTCGTGGGTACGTCGCTACTGCAATATTGTAATGGTGCTGATGCTACAGTACGACCAGTACCTCCCGGTACGTACAGATATGCATAATTAATCTAACCAGCCAGATGACGCGCCAAAACGAGCTCTCCAATGCAGAAGGAGCCGCGTCGTGAAACCCAATGCTAGGCAGGCCGCGTCTCGAGGCGGATGACGACGGTTGAGCAGCACTAACGCCTGACACGTAAGCGTAGCTTGCAGGCGTGACTAGTCTGGGCTAAAACCTATTTAAGCCCAGTGCAGTAGAGGGAGGTGACAGAACCTTTTAACAATTCCTTTGTTCATTTACAACATCTACTGCCCAAGTACAGCAGTGAAACATCTTTCTTCAATTGCCTCTCGACAAACTTCAATTGCCATCTTGCAACAACAGAACTAGACAGATTAGAACAGATTTGTGCTAGCGTTTAGCTTTCAGAGGCTAACCGCCACAGTCATGCTAGTCTTACACGCCAAAACTAACGACGAACATGGCACTCTCTGCTTTCGCGCTCAGCCAATCTAGGCTCCGCGCGAACTCACCTACCCAACCCTATAAATATGCGATGTTCTTCCTTCATGCCTAATGCCTTGCCTGGGGTGGTCTTTACGCAAAATTGCAAACAATACGGAAGGTTTGGCAATTTTGGGTTAAGTATAGACAAACTCTCGCAAATGACGACGTGTGGAGCCTGCTTGCCCTAACACGATGCGAATAGCGACATACAAACCCTTCCTCCATCAGCAACGATACCGTACCCGTAGTAGCGGTGTCATGCCGCTATCGAACCTGTACCCGTACACGACTACGGGTACTGGTTCGCGTATTGAAGCGTGGAGAACCGATGCCCCGCCCCTGCCCGCCACACCCTTTCTTTCCTCCGCTCGGCTCAGTTCACAGTAATAGCCTTAAGCTGAAGAAAACTGAGGTACTCGGGCACTCGCCTCGATCTGACCCATTGATTGTATTCATTTGGGGGCTTGTGGACAAGGGTCATCATCTGCAATTCGGCCGCGTTGATCTATACTGGATGCTCGTCGATCAGCGCCCCTTCGCAATCTTGTATGCGATCGGCGATCGTCGGAAGCAACGAATCTATGACGGCCCTTAAGAGTCACAAAGCGAGCCACCGCTCTCATTCCGGTATTCGCAAGTACGACTGGTGAGCTTGGAGGACGTGGAGGTTCTTATTTACGCTCTCTAGATGTGCTTTTCGGTCAGACGTACCGCCGGTTTGCGATTCCGCGTCGGATGCTGTCATGCTGACGCGATGATCCAGTCGCGACGGTCTCCACACAGCAGCAGCCGCTTTTGACGCTCCTTTCTTGTCCGTGTGAGAAAACCCGACAGAAGAGCCATCACTTCGCTGTTCCATATCTCGCATTCAACACAACGGTTGGTGTGAACAATTTTTTCGTCAGCATGGCCAGCATGAGCTCTCCCGCCGCTCCAGGTATACAGTAGCATCGTTAGCATCGTCCGACACACAGCGACTCAGCGAGCTTCACCGCGACAGAGCTTTGAACGAGAGATACCAGTTGCAGTCAGATTTTTCACTTGCTACGGATCGTGTCTTGTATCTCATTGAGGGCTGTGTTTTACACTAAGCGGTGTCAGTAGCTATCGATACAGTTGTTTTCACCTTCCGTGCGTCGCCGACTTATCGCCGCAACTCCGCAATATGAAGCGTTAGTGCTACACGCGTCAGCCGCGCATTGGACGGACCTGCCCACCCCCCACCAACCGGCACCCACACACCTGTGTAGCTGCATAGATTCTCCCGTTACCGAGTCCGTATACTATGCTGCCCGCAGGCACAATGGACTGCGCTAAGGTCTCGGATTACATGCTGTGCGGCGATATCGGCGGCACCAACTCTCGCTTGAAGGTGCGACCCCCCATTCGGCGACCTGCGCTATCGGGACCCTCGGCATATTAACCCTAGCTTACGGACATCTAAACCCATTTGCTGCTTTGTGCATTTTCCGTGCAGCTGTTTTCTGTCCCACGCGGGGAGGCACCCCATGGCGGCCAGGTGCCCGGCGAGTTGGTCCACGGGAAAGAGTTTCAAAACGAGTTTTACAAAACGTTCACCGACGTCTGCACCGCCTTCATTCAGGAGTGCGAGACAGAATTTAAGTGTAACTTCAGGTGGTGCTCTGTCTCCTGCCTCACATCGCTTGTTCGCTGCTGTCGTCATTGCTGTCCTGCTCGCAAGGAGGGGGGAGCGGAAGGGACGGAGGTGTGCGGTTGTTTTCAGCGAGGGTCATTAATAGCATCGCGGTTGTGCTCTGGCAAATGACGCAGAGCAAGTGCGCGTTGAGGCTATTGCACAC
Source organism: Tetraselmis chui (assembly GCA_026401115.1). Lineage (NCBI taxonomy): Eukaryota > Viridiplantae > Chlorophyta > Chlorodendrophyceae > Chlorodendrales > Chlorodendraceae > Tetraselmis > Tetraselmis chui. The sequence goes on along the minus strand of JAPMLY010002325.1, from coordinate 43,228 downwards.
ATACATTGCACACCTTTGATAGGCGGGGGGATACGTGCGGAGTGCATTTAGTGGTCACCTGCCGAGTGCTATGTTTGTGCTGACAGCTTTCGTTTCGCACGCCCCCGATAGTGAGATGCCCATCAAAGTCGGCAACTTTGCGGTCGCGGGCCCGGTGGACAGCAACCGTGTGGCGTTCACCAACCGCTCCGACTGGGTCGTCGACGGCGCTGACCTGGCCGCAGCGCTCAATATTCAGAGCGTCAACCTCATCAACGAGTGAGTCCCCCTCCCCGATACCCAAGGAAAAAGAGTATAAGAAAAATAAAACGTGAAATGACAAAATATATCGGGAAGACAATCATGATGATGATATCGTCAGGAGTCAGAGCAAGCACAGCTCGAACGACTCGTAGGCTCTGCAGCCAGTCGCTCAGTTCCATCTCTCTCAATCCAAACTCGACCTAAACCAACCCCATGAGACTGATATGACGCCAACACTAATGCCTCGACGTCACATTCCCTCCCATTCCCACATGGTCAGGCACAACTGAGCAACAGCTCATCTTCCTCCCCCTCCCTCAGCAGCTCCCTCATCTTGCCACTCCTTTCACTCCAAATACACCAACAGTCAAGCTTCCCAGCAACTCAACTGGATTAGTTCATCTCACATATCACCATCACACGGCCATTCTCACACACCATCGCCACAACCTCTCTCTCCCTGAAGCACGCGTGCCTAAAGGAGCATAGTCCTTCCTGCACCCCCACTTCAACTCGTGTCAAATACAGTGCTTGTTTGTGGCTTCCAGTTTTGTGGCCAACGGGTATGGTCTGCTGGCGCTGGGCGAGAAGGACACTGTCACATTGCAGGCAAGCACCGCGCCCATGCCACCAACCAACCGTGCCTGCTGCCCTCTTGCCTTGGTCGTGAAGCAGCAGGGAGGGCGATAGGGCGGGTCACCTGACGGTGGCTCTGGTGGTTGATGAGATGGCATATGTCATATGTGTGCGCAGGAGGGGACGAAGAAGCCAAACGGGGTGGTCGCCATGCTGGGCGCGGGCACCGGCCTGGGCGAGTGCTTCCTCACCTGCTCCAGCCACGCGCCCGGCTTGTACGACTGCTTCCCCTCCGAGGGCGGCCACAGCGAGTTCGCACCCCGCACCGACCTGGAGATTGAGCTACTGCAGGTCAGGGGGAAGGCGACCTGCCCACCTGATGCCGTCAAACATGCGATATGCCTTTGAGATTGGCAAAGGGAGCCATTCCGCGGGAGGCTGTAATGCCTCCACACTTATCGCTGTCACAGTCTACCGTTGATGAGGTATGCATGCCTGACTCCGCCCTCTGTGCATTTGTTTGACAGTATTTGAAGAACAAGTTTGGGGAGAACGCGCGCATCAGCTACGAGCGCATTGTGAGTGGGAAGGGCATCGGCAATGTTTACGATTTCATGCGGCAGAGGTTTCCCAAAAAGGTGACCGACCCTCCACGCAAGGCAGCACCATCTGATCCTTGACCCTTTCATCACATCTCATCAGGCTTGCTCTTTTGCTTACATTCACTTGTTTATGTCTTTCTCGCTTATTGTGGTGGCCAAGTGACGGGTGCCTAACCTTCAGTTCGCTGCCGTGACGAGGCATGTGCTATTTCGACATTCGTGTTCGATTGTCGATTCCTATTGTGCGTGCTGTTCGGCTGCGATGCAGATTGACCCGGAGCTCGACGCCAAGATAATGTCCGCGGGTGACCAGATGGGCGGCGTGGTGGCAATGAACCAGGTGGGTCCATAGTAGCCTGATACTGCAAGTCGGGCAGGTTTCGGGTGGATCTGCTGCTGCAAGGAGGGGGAAGGAGGGTGTGGTGTGTATTATGGTACCTGCGGAGCCGCTTGTCGACAAGACTGACTCGTGTGATTCCGTGGCTGGCCCTACAGCACAGCGACACCCTGTGCAAGTGGTGCATGGAGGTGTTCTACAGCTCCTACGGTGCAGAGGCAGGCAGCGTGGCGCTCAAGTTTCTGCCCTTTGGTGGATTGTACATCGCGGGTGGCATCGCTCCCAAGAACTTGGAAGCCCTCATGGTCACCCCCCCCCTCGCACACCAGCCTACTCCCTCTGTCGATCTCATCTCATTCTCTCCTTCACTGCCACGGCTTTTCCCGTTCCCTCCGTCACCGCGTGTACCGGCGTGTCGTCCTGTAGGCTGAACGCAAGTTTCACGGCTTCGACATCGGCTTCAAGGCCGCTCTGCTGGACAAAGGCCGCGTCAGCCCTATGCTCAAGGTGCGCATCACCCCTTCCCTCCTACCACAATCGCTGCCCCCCTCACCATCCCTGGCATTTTCTCTCACCCCGTCCTCCACAGCCAATGCCCCACCCATTGCTCTGCTGACTTGTCTGCACGATTCATGTGCGCGGCGCAGCAAATCCCAATCAAGATCGTGCTGGCTGAGGACCTGGGGCAGAGGGGCTCCAAGTACCTCGCCTTCCGCACCCTCCGAAAGCTGCTGGTGGATGAGGGGCTGCTGCTGGTGATGTAAGCGGATGGATAGCACAGCAAGGGCCGCCTCGCCGGCACGGCACACAGCTTCAGTCCCATCATATTGTCTATTTGTGCAAGGGCCACATGTGGCCCCTTACATATGTAACAGCTTACATGTCACCCCTTACAGAAAACGCTTTTTTGATATTTGTTCATTGGCATGATGTTCGGAGCTACCTCAAAGTCTTAGTCTACTCCAAGACCGTCTTGACCCTGTGAAAATATTCTGTTGAAATCGGTGCTAATCTAGCAACATACTATAACCGTCTGAACATGACGTGGTCGGGGGGTTCCATTTACTTCAACCTCGGGGCACCGTCATTTTTTCAATGCTCGCCATGCGCGCAGAATTCTACCTGCAAATATAAATACATATAGATGTTCCATGCGCGGAGGCTGTGGCACTGGCCATCTTGTTCAATGTTCGAGACACCCATGGTGGTTTTGATTAGGATTTGTCCTAATGTTGCCCTCCATTTAGAATCATGATGCCAAACAAGCAGCCTGCATGTATCATACATGCCACGTGCATATCTCGCCTCGGGGTCGAGATCGACCGATTTGTTGGACATTATCATCTATTAATAACAGACCCCAAACCTGAGTTTAGGGTTTATTACATGTGAAAACCCTAAACACATGTGTCCTCTTCCGATGCCCCCCATCGAAGACGCGAGAACGACGAGATTTGGCCGCATGCCATAGAATTATTTCATACCGAGAGTAACGATGGCAGCCATCCATCTATGCACAATTTTGACACCGGATGACGAGGCTACAATAATTTCCGTATTACCACCCCCCAAAAATCATCATTTTGCAAGCTACTCGGGAATAGAAGAACTATAGAGCGCTGATTGTTGAGCGTATTGGCGGAGCGGGTACCACCTGTCTAGGGGTTGCTAGCCCCGCGCGAATGTGCCAGATTTTGAAACCCTAAAAGCTTTATTTGGCTGTACGAGGGCTTGGATGACATCGGACGGCGGATTTGACGCGAAAACCGGCCGGTAGGCGTAAATTAAGTTGAAAACTTATACTTAGTTGGGGGAAGGGCTTCCACTTGCAACTTAGTTTGCTCGAATCGGACACTGTTCGGCGAAGTTAGGCTTTTTTAAGCCTCCCAAGCTGTGGTTTTCCGGCCCCGAGCCCACCCACGTCAAGCATATTAACGGCGCATGCCATCACACCCACGAGCTCCCATGTTTGCGGACAACATGCTGGGATCATAAAAACCGCATGTTGTGTCGCCCATTTCGGGATTTTTCACGAGCCAGAGTGTGGCAAATCCGAATTCCGGGGCGCCCGAATCAGGGTATACCCCGAAATCGGGGTTGGGCCGCAAACCCTAATACGTCATATCGTAGCCCTGACGGGCCCCATTTGTGCCCCGCTTCGATCCCCTTTACTTCACCGTCCACACAAGTTTCGGCCCGCCTTTTCAACGAGCCAAAGTACAGTTAAACCCTAGAAACCCTACATGGTAAACACCCGCCCTGCGCGAAAGGCCCTATTTCACTACTAACGGACTTTATGGGAAGAGTGTATGCACGTCACTGGCATGACATCCAAGCTTTTAATAATCGGTCTGCGTCTTCAACATGGACACAACAAGCGCAGAGGAGCAACATACTCTTGAATGAATGAATTATCAGCTTATTCGCGTGTGCCGGGCAAACCGAACGGGAGAGGTCACCCATTCCACGCTCAAATAGACAACATCGACGATGCACCACATCGACGCTGCGCCGTCTCGCTTACTCTGAAGCCAGTGTGGAAACTCCGCCCCCCCCCCACCCCCCTCACAGAAGTACAGCCCAGTGTGTTCATTGTAAAGTGCGAGCTAAACAGGCAGGACGCTCAGTAGGAAGCAAAAAGGGCACTGCAATTTTAATTCACACTCGAAAAAATATGTGCAGCCTTGCGCTCAGCTGACCGCTGCTCGGCATTTCTCACATCCGCGGGCGCGGAGAGTTTCAGATTACTCTCGCCCTCTCCCGCAGCCAGATGTTCATCCCCCACTTTTCGCCAGACGTCACAGCCTCTCCGGCGTGAAGGGTTGCTTTGTCCAGCTTTCCCTCGCGGTCCATGTTGTACCTGCAGTGCGCGTTGTATCGACTCAAAATGCAGGCATGTGTGGGGGCATTTCTGATAAGGATGGCAACAGGCGACTATTTGGTAACACATGATCATCGTAGATTTGGCGCGCAGATACCACACAGGGAGAGAGAGAAGGAAGAGCCCTGTGCGTGTGCGTGTTTGAAGTTTTCAAGATAGTACCACGAATTCATTTGCACTTCAAATATCGTGTTTTCAGGCACACGTACATGGGTCAGAGGAGGAGTAAGTGGTTTGTTCATGCTGATGTCAGGGGAGGGGGGATTCATATGTGTGCGCATGACAGAAAGGCGCACCACAGGACAGCGCATCCCTTGCGCGGCGAGAAGCGCTTGTCTAGCTCAGGGAAATAGGTGCATCCGCCACCATCCACATCGTTTAGGTACACAAAGCACGTCACCAGTCGCTGGCCCTGCCGGCGTCATCATCATCATCATCGTCAGCAGGAGCATGGCATCAGCAACTGAATGGCTCGAGTTGGTTCGTCCTTCGCGCTCACCTGCGTCCCCATCCGCCTCTCGTACCCTGGCACCCCAGCCTATAACAACAGTAGACGCACACACTTTAGTTCAGAGTAACCGAAAGCCAGTTGCTACCATGAAGATGTGGCTTGCGCGCAGGGGGTGGGGGGGGGGGAGGGGGGGGGGGGGGGGGGGGGGGGGGGGGGGGGGGGGGGAGGTGAAGAAGGCATCAACGTCATCGGGCGTATGACTCACCTGAAAGTAGTCAAAGTGGGCGTTATACCTCTGCTCATGATCGTAGTGCACCACCTGTTGAGAAGAGCGCGTTCAGTATACCTAGCCCACAATTCGAACCTTACTTACTCCCAACCCCCTCCCCCCCCGCCCAACACACACACACACACACACACACACACACACACACACACACACACACACACACACACACACACACACACATTCACACAGACGGTCGGTCGCACCTGCAGAGCCTCAGCGTGCTGAGGGGTGAGGCCCACGAGGTGACTCGCCCGCTGCAGCGCCACTACTCCGACAGGGTGAGTACGGTCCAAGCGGCAGTTCGAGGAGGTGCGGCCCCTGGACACCAGGCTCGGCATTTTGGCCTCCGTGTGGGCATTCGATCTGCAAAACGACATAAAACAGCGTGCGAGGTTGAGTGAGCGCGTCGAGCGGTTCACAGCTTGTGTGGTACACATCAAATGCGACCTGTCGCACAAAACGCGTGGTTCGTGTCGGTATTGGCGGCATCCCTACGTTCCGTCCTTGCGAGGGGCGGTGCGGGAAGGGTGCAGCTTGCCAGACTCTTTGGCGGCCGCCACTGCCGCATCGGCCTCCTCCGGAGTTAGAAAGTTCTAGTGGGGGGAAGCAGACAGAGAGCACACGCGTCAGTGCGGCTGTACTTAGACTTACTGCGGCGTGATACTACGACGAACACATACTACGTAACAGAGCAGGCACATCAAACAGCTAAATGTCATGTGGCCTATTCAAAGCCAACTTTGCAAATGGGGCTGGTCACAATATTCGCAGGCACAGTAGAATCAACAAAAAACAACTGGAATCTGCCTCCCTTCCCCCGTCCAGCTCCAAGAAGGGAGCAATAAACGGAAAATGGCTGAATGGATAAATGAACGAACGCACGGGTGTATTGCTTTGATAAATGGATGGAGAGGCTACAGAATAGACGAATTGATGTGCGGATGGATGGATAAATTAATTTATAGGTGGATGGATGAATGCATAGATGGATGGACGGGTCGAACCGGCGAAGATTGGTAGAATCGGCGCGTGGTGGATTGATAATGTGTAAATTGATGTTAGGATAGGGCACGAGATGGATGGATTGGCGGATGAGCAAACGGGTTAAATCAAAATGATGAAGATGAATCGAATTTATTATTAGAGGCCGGATAAAATTGTAGAGTGGGCCAAAAATGTGGATGGAAAATGGGTGCTTGGGTGAATGAGATTACGGACGGGCGAATGAATGGAAGGATGGAAAGGCGAATGGATGGATAAATGAAGAGATGTTCGAGCAAATGCACGGCTGCACAAAGGGATGCTCTGCTGCACAAAGGGACGCATGGACAGAAGAATTGACGAATGGATATGTGGATGGGCGAATGCATGGATGGGTAAATAAGAGATTGGTGGAACTGATGAATGGCAGATTGGTTAATTCGATGGCTGCCTAAACCAATAGATGGATGGGTGGATGAACGGACGTCTGCGTGGATGAAACCATTAGTGAATTCAAGAACGCATACATGGATGAATCAATGGATGGATGGTTTACGCGAATGGATAAGTGGATGAACACATGCAAAATGGTGGGTAAATGACAGGATGGATGAATGAATGGAAAATGGGTGGGTGGGTGAACGAGATTATTGAAGGGCGATTGAACGTAAGAATGGATGGTTTTGGTAGTCGATGGATGGAGGGGTGAATGAATGCAAGAATGGGTGGGCAGATGGATGACTGGGCAGATGGCAAATAGATGGACAACGGAGAGGACCAAATTGTGAGTGGATGGGTGAAACAGCGAATTTGTGGATGAAAAGATGGATTATTGCATGCAAGGATGATAGAAAAATGAATTTATGGATTGGTGGGTGAAAGAGTATATTGCTGAGTGGACGATGGATGGATGAATGGGTGAATTGGCGAATGGATGTATGTATGCATGGATCAGTAGGTGGATGGATGACAGGGGAAATGGATGGATGAATACAAGAATGCGTGGGTGGATGGGTGAGTGGACGGATGGTTAGATGAGTATGTCACTTGATGCAGCCACTTCCAACGTCCACATTGTGGTGGGACTGAAGGGGGCCGTAAACCCAAAAGCAGTATATATGCTGTTCATTCCGAGCTCCATCATGAAGTATATACTATGCAGGCGGCTGCCAATGAGACTAAGCGCATCGAGAGTGGGGGCTACCGCCGCGATGCGCAGCAGACGCACCTCAATGAGTGCAATGCGCGGTGTGTTGCAGACGCGCTCCACAAACATGCGGTGACCATCGACAGTCATGCAGTGTCCAGAGGGTCGTCCGCTGTTCCCGCGCCCTGAGGCCAGCAGGTCTGCCAATGCTTTGTTACTGACGTTACGACATCGGCAGGCCTCCTGGTCGAAGGCGGTGGATGAGGGAGCAAGTAAGAGTGAATGGAGCGTACGACAATGGTGAGTGTGAAAACGGAGAGAAAGTTTGGCAGGCATTGGGCGAGCTGCGCGATACATTTGGGCGCTTACTTTGTACTCTTCCAGCGTGAGTGAGGCCTCCCCGCGCAGGTGCGTCTCGTACTCTATGAGCTGCTTGACGAAGGCGCTGTTGGGCTGCGTTGCGGGGCGGGCGGCGGAGACCTGCTCCAGCGCGACCCGCAGGGTGAGGCCGCTGGAAACCAGGTAAGCGCAGACCTGACCGAGCAAGCAGGTCAAGGGAAGGGGGTTATGCAGGCAACAATCTCCATCGACTTGTCGAAACTAACCCCGATACCCAGGAACACCGACTGGCCGGCTACAGAGGTGCGGCAACTCGTCCGCAAGCCCGTGGATTCTTTGGTTTGAAGGGTGCGACGCGTTGACGGTGCAGTGATTCCGAGGGCGGAGTAGAACGAGTTTCCAGAGGTGGCTCCGGCATATCTGAACGTGGTGCTCTGCACAATCAGTTCATCTCTGGTGTGAGCCGCGTGCTGTGACGAGCTGTTCCGGCGGTAGTACCAGTAGGTGTGGCAGCGGGCGGCGGGTCGAGGATCGCCAGCCCCGCAATATTGAACGTCGCACTGCAAGAATTCGCATCTGCGCGCCACCACTTGCTGTGCCTCCCTCACCCAACCTAAAAAATGTAAGAAATTATGCGGACGCGTGGTGCGAGAGCGGTGATGAAGAAGGAGAAGGGCGGTCGGCGCTCACCAGTGCAGGTGCCCGACTGACGCCCCACAAACAATGCACAAGCACTCCCCTTCCCGTCCTCCGCGCCTCACTGATGAAATCAACGGCCGCTGGCATCCAGGCGTGCCTGCATCCCAAAGACAGTGACTCAGATACGAGGTGTGTGCAAAGATCGTGACGGTGGGGAGTAAAGCCCACTATTGAGTTGGTGGTGCGGCGAAACTCGGGACACCGGACGGTCCATCAAACGGTAGCGGCTCGACGCTGCGGCACCTGAGGTCAACAGCTCTAGAGTCCAGCACTGGCACTCGAAGGTACTTGATAGTATCATCGAAGTAGCTGGGGGTCTGCGTGGTGGCGTTGACGACATGAGACACTCCACGCGCCTCAAGCAGCGCCCCATCGCAGGCGACCTGGTCACCGCCCAAGAACAGCGGGGCGAGGCCGTCCCTTGCGTCCACAACAGTTGTCAACGCGCTGCGCGCTGCGAGTCCCCGGCTTCGGAAGTCGCACAAGCTGGTGGCGTCTTCCCCCACGGTATCCGTTAGCCGTAGTGGCTTGACCCCGTGATGGATGTGTAGCTTGTCTATCATACTGTCGGCCATGCTACAGAGCCGCTCGATGGAGCTGAAGCGCTTGACGCTGTTGGAGTGTCGAAAACAACACGATGGACGACTACTGTCGATATTTGTCGTAAGGAATCGATGATAGCGATACATATAATTATTATTAACTGCAGGGCGCGCGTAAGCGCGCGGGCGTGCGGAGGGCGGAGTTCCCCTCTACGGACGCATGGGATTGTTGCTTACAAAACGATTGGAAGGGAAAGGCAAGAATGATATGCGTGGGAGGTGGAGGATGGTAAATCCACGGATGATAAAAATGGTTGATGCGAGTGACGGAGACGTGGGCGGCGATGCATGAGATGGGATTGGGTCCGGATGTGACATTTGTCTAGAATTGAATATTGTTTACACATTAATGCGAATGTGTGATCGTTAGTCAATTTATACATAATATGATATGATGAAAGTGTGAATCATTGGGGTAAATGAATGCTTGGGAAAGCATAAGAATCACGACGGCACACACGCTTGGTAGTGCGTGAGTGTGCTGGCGGGGTCCTTGCCGTATGCCGTCACAACGATGGGTGGTGAGGCAGCGGGGTGCTCTTTCTTAGGATGGGGTCGCAATTCTTTCATAGTCGCATGCTTTGCGTCCAATGCGGTAGCGGTTTAGAGGTTGCACTCGCCGCGATGGTGGCAAAAGAACTCGAAGCACGGGTACTCCGCGACGTCGAAAAGCAAAATGAATGGCCGTTCGAAAGCGATGGCGAACAGCCTAAAGGTGGAATACAACATCCACGAGCTTATGGGCATGGTGGTGCCGGGAGAGGGCGGTTCCTCGTCGAGAGTGGGCCGTAGCATATTTTGATTCTCGTCGTCTAGGTCGGTAGTGCCTTCGATGAACAAGAACTCCTTGGCGTAAAGCTGCATGACGTCGTTGTTGTAGAGCAGCTGCGTGGCCGCGAGAGTCCGGAGCTAGTTCAACAAGTCCCACGTGTGTCGGTTGTGGGAATTGGACATGGCGAGCGTTGGAGGCTGTATGATTCCCATGGCGACGGCCACCGATGTGAAGCCGCGCGATCCGCCCGCCGGGACGTCTACAATTCGCATGGCGCGGTCTTGGAGAAAGGCGTCGCGTCCCCGTAGCAGTGGAGGTGAGGTCGGCGAGGAGGCTCTCGGCGACGGCGTCGGAAGGCGTCGGACCATTCGGGTGGTAGATGCCGATGTTGGCCTAGCGTTTGCGCGGTCGTGGCGGCGGAGATGACGGGCGATGGCGGCCGTGCGTGCCGTTGGCGGAGTGAGGAGTATCTGGCGGGGAAAAGCGATATTGCAGCCCATCGTCGTATGTTGGCGGATTGTCGCTGCGTAGGCTCCGCATAAGCGTGTCGGCGAGCGCCACCGGGGCGCTGGCATGTGTGTCGGCTGCGAGGCGTTGAAGGTTGGCGGTGTACTCGGCACGGAAAATGTCGTCCGTCGCAATCACGTCTGCGTCGGGCTGCCAAGCTCTGAGCGCATGCGCTCTTTCGCTCATTCCCGCGCGGCTTTCTTAGCGCCGCGGGGCCAAAGGGGCAGCAAGAGTGTCAAGGCGTCGAAGGTGCAAAGGCGGCTCATAGCGACGCCCACGCTCGAAAGGTTTTTGGCGCTGGCGTTCGGCGGGCGTAAGTCCAGCACGAATGTCTTGTCTCGCGAGAAAGTTGCGCCTTGCGCGAAGAAGTCCATGAAGGCATCAAGGCGATGTCCGGAATCATGTTGAAGCCGACGCGCTCAATTTGGATGCTCTTGACAATGGATCCGCTCTCGAGGCGGAAGGCGGCCGGGAAGCGCAGCGTGAAGCACACGGTTGTGGGCATGACTGCAACATGGCCGTCCGGAAGGTCGTGACAAACGCCGTGCATAGGTATGCCGAAAGTGTGCGGACGCACAACCATGGCTCGCGGCATGTCTCCGAGGGTAACTATCGGCGCGTCCGGCGACGGGAGGCGCGCGGTCGCGTCATCCAGTAAGAGAGCGACTGCGGTGGCGCCGTTGTTGTTGGAGTAGAAGCAGTCTATGATTACGCTATGCCGGAATATGTATGGTATGCCGTTGTAGAAGTACATCACGCTCGGAACGTCTCCCGTCTTGTTGTGTGTCAAGCGGCCGAGGAGGGCGCGGAGGCAGCGATCGGTGACCGGCGTCCAAGCGTTGTCGCGGCCGGTGCGCATCCTGTCTTTAGCGCTCCATCGCATGAGCTCTTGTTGATCTCCTGCGGCGCGACGCGGAAACAAGGCATGGTTAGCAGCGTCGCCCACAATATGACGTAACACCATGAAATGCGCGTTGCGAAAGTTCGGGTGGTGGATAGAGGCGGGTTTTTCTGGTGCTCCAATTGCGCACGCCTTGATGTCGTCAAAATCGGCGTCCGTGAGGCGCCCGCCCGTCCGGTAGGCGGTCGTTGAGAGCGGAGAGGTCGGGCTCCATACGGAACTGTGCTTGTAACAGCACGATGATGTGCAACTGACCGAGAATGTGGCGGCCGCGCGCGTTGCTTACGAACTGGGTGTCCCATCCGGGCCCGTCGCGCTGGGCGTTCGCTGCGGTACGACCGCCGGCGTCGGCCGGCGTGCCGGAACGGATGTTCCCGTTGCCTTGAAACCACGGCGGGACGCTGACTAAGGTGGTGAAGGCGCGGCCCGAGGCGTCGGCCTCATCCCCCCCGACGCCGGCTGTGATGTCAGCTTCACTTTCTCGTTCGTTTCCAGCGCGGCGGTTGTAGCCCTTAACGTTCTGTTTCCACCTCGCCTCGTGGTCCTTGAAATGCTTGGGCGTGGCGCGGACGGTTGCGATGTTTCGGGTCGTCTCCTCCGAAGGCGGTGGCTTATCATCGCGCAGCATCACTCGAACCTCTTCTGCGAACTCAGTAGCCATATGGAGTTTCCTGATGCGGCTGGGCACGGCCTCGGGGATGTCCACGAAAACCTCTAGGATGGGATCGACTTGATGTGTGTGCTCTTGGTGCGTTTTTGGCGTACCGGCGTCTGTCTCTGCTTGCCGCATCTCGTCGCGCTGCACGAGTACCTCCGTCCGGACCGTATTTTGGCGCGGACGATGTCATTGTTGTTTTCGAGGAGGCGGTCGCACACCCGGCGGCGCTTGTCTGTCATTGCGACGCGCTCTCTGTCCCACGCGCTCCATGTCTCGCCGGCCTGCGGTAGGAACCGAGCGTCCCGTGGCGCGATTATCGGCCGATGGCAGTGCGGGGACGCGGGGGACGTGCCGCTCTCATGCGAGTGCTGGGTAAGGCTAGGGATCAAGTGAATTTTGTCGATGTTGATGGTAATGATATTTTGCAACGTCGATGTTGATGGTATTGATATCTTGGATTGTCGATGTTGATGGCGTTGATAGTTTGAGATGCTGACATCGATGGCAATTTAAGCCGATATTATCGCCGATGTATCGATATTTGGGACGATATATCAATGAATAATCAATGTTTTATTATTGTTTTGATAATTTATGGCATTGATGCGAGCACTACTGCCATCGTGTCGATGTCGATGTCGCAACCTATCTCATCAATGGCACTATCACCAGTTGATGATGATACTATCGACGATGCATCGATGGCTGATCCCTAGCCTTAGTGCTGGGCCGCCGGCTAAATCTTCCCGTACACGTTTCTAAACGTGGCGATGCACATCATGGCGTACTCCTCATGTTTTTCCACAGAGCGCGAGTCGCCGGGGTCGAGCGGAGAAGTGGGACACGCCACCATCGTTCCGTAGGTTAGGAGAACTTGAGCGCGGGCGCGGCGGAAGATGACATTTTCGACCGCTCCGGGGTGACTCGGGTGGAAGGCGAAGCGCTCACGGCGCGTGCGTGTGGACGCGGAGCCGGTGGCCTCCTTTCTTCTCGTAACATGCATAGAACTCGTAGGAGCCGATGCCCTTTCATGCACGTATTTGACACGCCTCACTCAGCAAGTAGTCCGAGCCCATCGGAAAGTGTAAGCGCCAGCGATGGTTCGCGGCGGCGTCTACGTTCACTTCCTCCCATTCGGTGCCATTGCCGTCATGTCCGGGATCGGCAAGGAAACGGACGATCGCGTAGAGGGGGTGAAAAATTGTCTTGAAGGAGGTGCGGTGCACGGGATTGCGCGCATGCAGATGGTGGCGCAAAGGATCGCCGAGACTGTTTGCTGATGGGCAAGGTACCGATGTCGACATCCTTCCAATCGTCATGAGCCGCACGGGTACACCGCACTCACCCACCATCACAAGTCTCACCTCTCTTCTCACCCTCCGCACAGACCCCCCTGACTAACTCATCTCGAAAGCACGACTCGACACATCACGCATCATTACACAACTCCACACGCACACTGTCCAATGGCTGCATCATCTCCTACTCATATACCGCATCAAGTCCCGCACGACAACTCGCCGCGCCTCCGCACACTGCACCTACACACGCCCCTAACTGCACGCCGCCACCACCCCGCATCGCACACTCCCCCGTAGGAGGGGGGGGGGTCAATCCCCCGGACGACCTTTGGAGAGGTTGGATTTAGGCTATTAACGGTCTAGCCCTGACTTGTAAGTTTCTTTTATGGCATTGTTGGGAGGGCCCAGAGACAGCAACCGGCGCATACGGTACTTGCTGGTGTAAACCGGCCCATACGGTACATGTTGTAAACAATTTCAATTTCAATTTGTCTGCTGATGCACGGCGGCGTTCACGAGGTGTTTCAATTTCTGCTGGGGGGTGTCTTCGCCGATAGGGTGTTTCTTCATAATGCTTGCGAGCAATATGAGGGTGGCTTTCGAGTTGGAGGCGGTGTCCATTTTACCTACGGTATTGAAGGCGGACACGGGTTAGGGCGTACTTAAACAGTAGTCGGAATGAAATAAATATGAAAATGTAGAGATATGGTAATACATTTACGTTGCGCCGGTGCTTACTTCCTTTGCAAATGTCGTAGCACGCGATGTTCCGCACGTCCTCGGTGATGGTCTCGAAGACCGGTGGCGTGTCTGCCGTGGATATGCGCTCGTCTTTCGTTGGCGCGGCGTCGGCAGCCCGTCGTTATCCGAGGTCGTGACGGCCGTGGGGGGCATCGACTCAGCCGCGGGCGGGGCTGTGGACACACCGGGCTCGAGTTTGCTGTATGTTCGTATACCGCGACAGGCGCACGTCATGGACGCCGGAGAAGAAAACGTTGTTGTTGCATTTGAAAGCGAGCAGAACCGCCCGGTTGTGCATGACGATCTTTCCGCGGTTTCGGGGATGAGGATGACTTGGCGGTCGTGGTCATACGTCGGATCCGCATCGCAACGTTCCGAGTAAGGACAGAAGAAGCCTTCGCCACAGTCGTCGTCGATCCCGCGTTGCCCGCCTTGGCGGCGCCGCGACGTGTGCCGGCCGTGATTTACGTGCTTGGCTTGGCAGCGCGTAACATGGTCCCGGTACGCTTGACTGTCTTTGGGTATGCCCGCGGGGTCGGGCAAAGCGAAGTCCCGGATTGAAAGGTCCTACTTAACGTGCCGATCGAACGACGCTTGCCCCGGGTAGATGCACGCGTCGTGGGAACCGTCCGCTCCATCCACTTCATCCTCTTCCATCTGCGCCGTGGTGAGAATGGCCATCCACCGAACAGTGGAATCGCCGAACCAGTGTAACAAGGAGCGAAGGAGCGGAAGGGACAACTGTGAGGTGCTACTTTGGTTAGGCTAAGTTGGCAACCTTAGACTAATATTACAACCTAATTTCTTGATCTAATTATACAACGTAGAGAGAATTAATAAGATTGTCTTAGGAACATGGTTTCTTACAATCAGGGTGTGGCGTAATTCTCGTCTGTACCGGTCTGGATCTCTCCCTCGACCAGTGAGTCCCCGTCTTAAATATCCACACCTCATGTGCTCTAAAAACAACCTTAGAACATTTAGCTTGTGTTGTCTGCTAATTAAACCGAACTATTACTATAGCGATAAAGATTATCTGAGATTATTTGTACCGTTTATATAGTCAGATTGGTTTTAAATCTAGAGGTTTGCAAAACTTACTTACATATGTGACAGAACGCAAACCTGAACGGAAAAGCGTTACTGTAAAAGCGGCGCGTCTCACCCAGTCCTCGAGGTGACCCTCGAGGACTGAGGAAACGCCTAGCGCAACGCCCCATGTCCTGCCCCTAGCAACACTAGCTAGCGGCAGCCCCTTAAGCCGGTGCAACCCCCGAGCACTGGCACTCTCTGCTTTGCGCTCGCCCATCTGGCTCGCGCAACTGCAGTCTCGACTCTCGTAGTCGAGCAGGGTGTCAGTTTTACATCGCCTCATACGCACTCGAGCGTCACGAGACACTTCCCCCCGTTCTAATTCGCCGTCTAACATCATGCAGCCTGAGCCGTCGTCCTCCGCCCCCGGAGTCGACCCCCTCCCCTCTGTAATCGAACAGCGTACCTCCGAGCAGATTCAAAGCGCGGTTTCGGCCCTCGAACTCCGATTAGCTGAGCAGATTCAGGCGTCTAACACCGCCTTACTAGCCCAGCTCGAACGTTTAACAGGCCCGACCGAGCTTCCGAATCAACAGCAGTCCATTCCCCATGACGCGACCATTGCGACTGAGGGTGGTAAGGCAGCCCCTGAGCAGCCTATCGACCTGCTGAACGACGACCCCGAGCTCCACGAGCCCGAATTCGTCGATTTTGCCTCCTACGGCAAAATCATTCCGGCCGGTTTGGAGCGACCCCCTCGCGACATCGACGAACCTCGTCTGTGGACGCTATCGGACGACACGGCCCGCTTCCTCAACGACCGGAAATCTCAAGCGGGGTACGACGAGTACCTCCACCTCGGGTGCTATGCCTTCTTCGAAAGCTGCGCCAACGCGGCAATCAGCGAGGCTTTGGACACGCT
Source organism: Tetraselmis chui (assembly GCA_026401115.1). Classification (NCBI taxonomy): domain Eukaryota; kingdom Viridiplantae; phylum Chlorophyta; class Chlorodendrophyceae; order Chlorodendrales; family Chlorodendraceae; genus Tetraselmis; species Tetraselmis chui. The sequence goes on along the minus strand of JAPMLY010002325.1, from coordinate 27,247 downwards.
GTCAACCGGACCTCCTCTACCAGCGGAGCAGGCGGCGGCCGTTGCCCTCATCCGAGCGGGTCATCGCACCCACACAGCGACGGAGGGGGCCGCCCGTACTCGACTGGGCTTCCTCCGCCTCACCAAGGGCGGACAAACGAGCTCGGATTCGGACCGAGTGTTCGCAGAACTTGCCCACGAGCGTTTTTGCCGCCCACGCCCTACCGCGGTATCGAGCGCACTGGACGAGCTACGCCAAGCGTTCGTCGATCGGACCCTCGAAGTCAGCCTACATGCCGCCAGCAAAGCAGCTGCTGGAGCAGCGTTCGCTCGCGTCACGCCGGACAAGCCGCCCGGACAAGACGCCAAGGCCAAGAAGGCAGCCGCCGACAAGCGCAAGGCCGCAGCAACAGCAGCAGCAGCTGCAGCGTCCGGGACTAAACCCATCGACGGAGCGAAGGCCACCAAAACATGATGGTGTGACCCGCCGCTCCGATTCCTGCTCCCCGTCCTCCAACTACATGTGTCACCGCGTGCGGCTAAGATGGCGGGAGTGGGAGCATATCGGCGCGAGCGGTCAAGTCGTGAACTGGATCCGCCATGGCGTGCGGGTCAAGTTCAAAAACGGCCTACGTCCCCGACCTTTCAACCACGGTGTCTCCATGAAGGACGCCACTCAACCTCAACTCGACTTCCTAGCTACGGAGCTTCCACGCTTCGAGGCCTGCGGAGCCTGGGAGCGCGCCTCCAACCCTCGCTACGTCTCCCGAATGTTCCTCGTCCCGAAACCCGGTATAAACAAGTGGCGGCTTATCATCGACCTCCGCGAACTCAAGACCTACTGCGCGGAGTTCAAGATGTCGTGCGAGACCCTCAAGCACTTACGCCACTTGTCCCGTCCAGGCGACTACTTCGTCTTCCTCGACCTGGCGGACGGCTACTACACGTTCGGCATTCGGGAAGAAGACCGCGACTTTTTCACGGTCAACTACCGCGGCGAGCTGTGGCGCCTCGCATGCCTACCAATGGGCTGGTCGGGGTCGGCTTACTATTTTTGCAAGCTAACCCAGGTGTTCACAAACTACTTGCGTCGGGCGCCTACCCCGATGACCGCCGGCTCCGAGACGCCATACAAACCGTCACGACGTTTCCTCCGCAACGTCCGATGGCGCGGAGTACGACTGCTACCTTACATGGACGACTTCCTGTTCATGGCCAGCTCGTACGACGCAGCTCTACTGCTACGCGACCGCATCGAGACCCTCCTCAACCGGCTAGGCCTCCAGCGCAATCCCGACAAAGGCTTGTGGCAGCCCACCCAAGTGGGCACCCACCTCGGCATGACAGTCGACCTCCTCAAAGGCGAATTCCGAACCCCGATCGACAAGCTACAGGCCCTCACGAAACAAGCTTCAGCGTTACTCGGCCGCGCAGCTACTTCCGCTCGGTGGCTACCCGCCAGACAACTCGCAGCGTTTGCTGGCAAGGCACAGTTCCTCTACCTCGCCATCGCACCAGCCCGCTTCTTTCTGCGCGAACTACACTGCGTGCTGGCTACGCGAACTGGATGGGGCGGACGTGTACGGATGACACATCAATTACGCCGCGACCTCGAGTGGTGGCGCACTGTGCCCAACCAGCACAACGGCCGCTCCATCTACAAACCGATCGAGACCGCGTACCTACACGCCGACTCAAGTGGTTACGGGTGGGGCGCCGTCCTGAACGACAACCCTGCCTACCAAGCCCGCGGGTTTTGGTACGACGACGACCGCCAGCAACACATCACATGGAAGGAACTCCGCGCCGTTCGTCTCGCGATCGAGTCCTTTTTGCCACAACTCCGAGGCCGACACGTCCTACTACACGAGGACAACACAGCCGTCGTGGCTACGCTCTCCAAGTTGACTTCGCGCTCACCGGTCATGATGACCGAATTGCGCAGGCTCTGGCACTTACTCGACGTCAACGACATCCGCATCCGGCCCCGCTACATCCGATCAGCGGCGAACATCTGGGCCGACAGCTTAAGCCGGGAGCTCGACCGCGACGACTGGCAGCTCAACCCTCGCATATTCGACTACCTTCAGTCAACGTTTCAACGCCCGGTGGCGCGACCCCAAATGCGAGGACGTCGACTGTCTACACCTCCCGGACACCGCATGGCAACGAGAGATCAACTACTGCAACCCCCGTGGTCAGCCCTTCCCGACCTCTGTGCAAAACTACGCCAATCAGGAGCAGCGGCTACCGTCATCGCCTCGTACTGGCCTCACGCACCGTGGTTTCAAGACCTCCACAGCTCAGCCGTCGAAACTATTCACTACCCCCCGTCGCGAGACCTGTTTTTTCCCGGTCGGCTAGGCTCACGCGAGGGGGTCGGACGACAGGATGGAGCGTCGTGGCTTTTCGACTGCCACGCCGGCCTGGCTCCACACCCGCAGGGGCGCAATAGGACGCACGCTACGGACTGCAAACGCCAACCTCACAGACCTACGCGCAATGGTTACGTAAGCGAACAAGCCCACAAGGCCTGCCCGCTACTCCTTACGGACACCCGACGCACACGCACCGTGGACTGCTAGCATGACTACCGGACTGCGAAACCTGTTGGGCACCGACCTCATCGCTACCACTGCGCTACACCTGTTAAGCAGCTCCTTAGCCCCGACCACGTACGCCAACTACGACAGCGGCTTGCGTCAATTTGCCGCGTCTTGCCATGAGGAAAATATTCACCCGCTACAGGCTACTACTCAATCGGTCGTTCGCTACACGGCCTGGTTGGGATTGCAAGGTACTGTCGCTGCCGCGTCGCTACAACAGTACTACTCGGCGATCAACAAGTTTTTCCGCGACCACCAACAGCAGCCTATCGCCGTCGGCGAACTCTTGGCCGACGCGCGTCGCGGACTCGAGATGCAACAGGAACGACTACAGGCGGCGGACTCGCGCCTACCGTTACCTGCTCCGCTCGCCCTCTCGCTACTCACCGCGGCCGCTACGCTCAGTACACACCTCCAGTGGACTCCTACTTCCCGCCACCTCATCGCTCGTTTTCGAGCGCTGCTGGCAGTTTGCACTACCTATGCGTTCTTCTGCCGGGCCGAGTCGGGAGTAAGGTGTTTATCAGGCGACCTTGTCGTCGACCAACCTTCGCAGAAAATCTGGCTTTTCATACGCAAAGCTAAGGGCGATCAGAGACGCAGCGCGGTCGACAAGCCTATCCTTGCCATCCCAACTACTGCCAATCCGGTGCTGGCCGACCTACTGGAATATTATTGCACTCAACGGACCGCCTACTGCAAGAAATTCTACAACAGCTCCCCTCCCGCCACACTATGGAGTTTCGTACCTTACGAAAACTCCAGCGAATGGCAAGCAGCTGCGACTCTCTCCGCCTGGCTCCGCGACGCATGCGACGCCGTCGGCGCCACACCTCCGAGCGGCTTTAAATGGACATCGCACAGCCTCCGTAAAGGGGCGGCCTCCGCCGCTAGTTGCATCGGGACCCCACTCCACGTCGTCAAATACATGGGTGGTTGGGCCAAGAACAGTTCTGTCACAGAAGGGAAATACATCGACCCTACCATGACCCCATCTCCAGCGGCTTGGCAGTACTTCGGCTGGCTCGTCCCCGCTAAACCGCTTCATCAAGACTAGGCTGCGCTAAACCTCCGGTTTATTACATACTGGCAAAACGTGCCCTCGGGTAAATAGTCAGATTGGTTTTAAATCTAGAGGTTTGCAAAACTTACTTACATATGTGACAGAACGCAAACCTGAACGGAAAAGCGTTACTGTAAAAGCGGCGCGTCTCACCCAGTCCTCGAGGTGACCCTCGAGGACTGAGGAAACGCCTAGCGCAACGCCCCATGTCCTGCCCCCAGCAGCACTAGCTAGCGGCAGCCCCTTAAGCCGGTGCAACCCCCGAGCACTGGCACTCTCTGCTTTGCGCTCGCCCAAATGGCTCGCGCAACCCACCCACCCTACCCATAATTAGCGCTAATCTTCCCCCAGGCAAGGCCTGTGGTGGTCTTTTGGCCAAATTGTAAGCAAGCTGACATCTTTGGCAAAACGTGCCCTCGGGTAAATTACCTTATCGCACAAGCTCTTTGAACTATCCGGAGACGAACTATCAAGAAAAGATACTGCCAGTAACTCTGTACTGTCCGGGGAGAATACGGCGACACGTGGTACTGCCGTGATGACACTAAACGAGTTACTGAATATCGCTAGATACATGTACTATTTTGAGGAAACAAATAATGTCAGATACTAGCACTCAGCTAAATGGGCTAGGATATGACACTCTCCCCTCTTTCAGCACTGCCAGCGTCCATGCTGTGCAATACTCACGGTATTGATTTCTTAGGGGTTCTTGCAAGCCAGCGGTTGCGAAATCTGACGAAGTCAGGGGTCCCAGTAAATTCTCGATAAACATCCGTTCGAAGAAATTCGGAAAAGATTTTCAAGCGGTCGACTCCTCGCATGGGTTCCCAAGTGTCCTCGCTAGGTACGTTGAACGGTGTTGCCCAGCGAACTTTGAACAAAAGTCCAGTGCCGTTGGAGTTAAAAGCCACATCGAGTCTTTGGTCGACTTCAAAGCGCTTCGCATCGTGCACAATCGGAATTGGTTGCGCATTGTCGGTTTGTTATGTGTCCGAATTCCAATTTTCAAGTAGACTGGCGTGTACAACATCATGAATCCGTATTCCGGGGGGTAGCTTAAGCCGAAATGCAACCGGGGAAACTTCCTCCGTAATGACAAACGGTCCAATGTAGCGGTTGCGTAGTTTAGAACATGGCTGTTGTACAAATCGTAGATTTGTCGCCTTGAGCTTAACTATGTCGCCAACTGTAAAAGATATTGGTAACCGGTGCCGATTTGCAGCCTCTTGCATATGTGCTTGGGTTGCTTTGACGCAGTCGTGGGCAAATTTGTGCATCTCGACGTGAATCTTCACTTGCTCCGGTAAAGTGCGGCTAGGCTAGTTGTCTTCAAATGTAGCCGTCTTTGGAGATGTCGGTTCGAATCCCAACGTCGCCTGAAATGGAGACATAGTCGTCGACGTAGAAAATGTTGCGTTGATCGCAAACTCCACGTTGATAAGGTGCTGAACCCATTATTCGTCGTGCAAGGGGTGCACGTAGCATCGTATGACTTGCTCCCATGTCTAAGTCACTCGTTCAGTTTGGCCATCTGTCTGAGGATGATAGCTCGTAGAAATATTAAGCTTGGTGCCAACAGCCCTAAATAGAGTTTGCCATAAGTCGCTCATACACCGGGGATCTCGATCGGATATTAATTTCCGTGGTAAGCTAAAATGCCGGAAAACAGCGCGGTGTATAACTTTCGCAGATTGCTCCGCCATAATCGTTTTCGTAATTGGCTCAACAATCGTCCGTTTCGTAAGCATACCAACGAATACCACCACATCATCATACCCATCGCACTCAGGAAGGTCCGTAATCATGTCAAGCGATACGTGCTCAAAGGGCGTGGTCGGTACCTCGTGCGATTGAAGGAGTCCATAAGGCTTGTGTCGCGCTGCCTTGTTACGTTGGCAGGTAACACAACTGCGTACATAGTGTTGTATTGTCCGCTTCATGTTAGGCCACCAAAACGTTCGGGTCACTACTGCCAATAGTCTAATTATAACATGATATCCCGAGGTCGGTGCGTCGTGTAGTTCGTACAATATTCTTGATCGCAATGTAGAGACGTTCGGCACATACAGTCTTGTCCCGTAGGCGTACAAGAGTCCATTTGATTGACGTACCAGCCAGGTAGGCAGAGATTTCCGGGTAAGCATGTATTTATCCGAGTCATAAGCGTTTTTTTATTTCCGCACGAAGTCCAGAGTCATGATGTAACCGGGATTCCAAGGAAAAATTTGCGCGTGTAACTCACATTCTGCTTCGTCGTTGGTCCAATCGCGTAAAAGTTGCACCTTCTGTAATGAGTCCTTCATGTCAAGTCGGCGAGACCGAGCATCTGCATGGTCGACTGCTCCCTTCTTGTACACGATGTCCATCTGTCGCTGATTAGGCGCTAAGACTTGAAGCAAGCGCACATGTCGAGGAGACAAATCGCGCCGCCGAAAGAAGTGTCGCAACGTCTATACACCCCTCGTGGATTCCCCTCCTCACCCCACACCTCCCTCGCTCACCCCCCACCCTCTCCTCCGGCATCTACACCTCTCACACCACTCACCCCACCCCCACCGCACCCATCACACACTTAGACACAGAATGCCTCACCCCCTCAGACCACCATTATCCCCCTTGTGACGTAACGCGCATCATTTCTAAACACAAGGCCACAGAATACGGCCAAACGCAATACATGGTTGAATGGGCCCCGGAACACCTCACGGAATGGGACATTCAGCTACAACTCGACGACGGTTTCCGCCTCACCTCCTCCACTCCAACATCGGTATGCCTCCCCACCCCCTCCCCCACCGCCTGCTCCATCTGTCATGACCCACTGCACACAGAACCCACCTCCACATGCTGCACATGCCCGCACTTCGCCATACACTCACAATGCCGCCCAGCCCAAGGACCCGCCACATGGCAGTGCGCTTGGTGTGCCCGCGGCCAACAACATGACCTCACCCGTCTCCACGAAGTCCAGTGGGCCCCATGTCTACAACTCCACGACACCATCAGTGAGACCCCCTCCGGCCCCACCGCCCTCACCGCATTTAACTCCGGCTATGTCCCCTCCACCGCACCCATCCTACCAAAACCCGGACCCCCTCCGTGGTCGCACCCCCTAATCACATTCAACCACGACCCCATCAACCCCGACCTCGACATGCTCCCTACCGGTAAATTCGCCATCCACGCACACCCATCACTCCACGACACCACCATACTATGCACTCCCGACGGCCGCGCGGTCACCACCCTCAACGGTCCCCGCGTCCGCCATCTCTACCAACTCTTTCGCCCCGACCTCTCGCAGCATACGTTCGAAGAGGAGGTCTACCACCTCCTCACACGCCTAGGTACCCGCTCAGAAATCAACTCACCCACACCCGCCACCACCACCCGTAACAGATGGGCCACCAGAGAAGACCTCCTCACAGCTCTCCGACACACATTCCGAGTCCAGACAGAACTATACTCAGACCCCCTCAATAAATCCCTCCACTCACACACCTACCACTCCCTCTACCCCGAAGACATAGTCTTCTCATCCAGCGGCTGCAACGCCCCACACACATGGCAAGGTACCAACATCGCCAATCCAGAATACGACCACGAATGCATGCGCCGCGCCATGGAACACGCAATCACCAGCGCACACCTCACAGCCCCTCACACACCCAGCGCAACCATCCTCATCCTCCCCCGATGGGAACACACACCATACCGCCACTACAAATACATACACTCCCCATACACCCACCACCTTTACACCCTCCCCAACGACGCAAACACCTTCTTACCCCCCGACCAACACACTGGCAACCCCACCCCCACCCCATTCGGCACGAGATGGATGGTCGACATATACCCTGTCGCCAACCCCCTCGCCCTCTCCACCCTACCGCCACCCTCAGCCATGACGGCACTTCACAACACCCTCGAATCTCTCTACAACACCCACCTCCCCAACCCCACCATCACCCCCCCTCCTCCCCACCTCTTCGACACATACTCACCCCACTCAGCAGGCATATACCACCTCCCCCCCACACCCAACTCACCCCATCACATACCCCCTCCCGGACCGCCTGCATCTAACATACCCCCCAACCAAAGGTACTCCCGTTTGAAACTGGCAGGACTTTGTCTAGACAAACGGCTCGAAAAAAGGAAGCTCGTCTCCCCTCGGAGCAGCAGCTACCCACCCCGCCTCGGACACCAAAATCAAAATCCTGGTGACCTCTACCCCTCCCTCACACACAATAAACCGCGCTGAATTAGCCGGCATAGACATAGGCCTCCAACTCGGCCGTACGCACCTCCTCACAGACAGTGCGTGCTCCCTCCGCCTCATACAAGCATACTTAACATGCCCTTCGGCTTACAGACACAACATCCACCGCGACACCCTCCTATCCATCACACACACCCTTAAAACCCGCTGCGACGCTGGCATCCGTACACACCTCGGCGAAATAAAAGCACACAACCACTCCTTAGGTAACGACCTCGCAGATACCCTCGCCAACCAGGTCGCGGACGGTCACCCGCCCGACACCACATACACCACAGGCTCAGATGTCACGATAGGTCACTAGACCTGGCCATACACCCTCATCCCGCAAACCCTAGGGGAACCCATACCCTACACATACACCAACCTCAAAGCTGACGCACACACCTACATCATCAAACACACACACACACCCCTCTCGCAAACAACCAAACATGGTGCCCTCCTCGCCCGCGCCGCGGAGGACGGCGCCGACTTCTCTTTCCACAAAAAACACTCAACCCTCACAAATACCCAGTTCACACACAAGCAGGAATTCATGTGGGGAGTTCACAACACCCGCCTTCTTACTCACAACCCCACCCTGCGCTGCCCCCTATGTGGCCAATTCACTAGCAACGGCCACATGGCCGGTAACTGCCCCACCATGTCAGGCCTGAGACAGGACCGACACAACAGCGCGCTACAACTCCTTCTCTCCCTACTGGAACGCCACAACGGAGGACGCTGGGAAACCATCACTGCAGACTTCGGTAACAAACCCATAAAATCATTTGCTTCCCCCACCCCTGCCCACACTCCACTTGACTGCCACCCACCGCACCCCACCCACATGCCCACCCGCCTTGTTGCTGCTGACGAAGGTATCTCGCCCGACTCCCTAACCTCGTGTCCCGCCGTCCTCCCACCTAAGATTCTCCCCCCCGCGCTACGACCCCCCGCACACAAACTTGACTTCATCCGCATCCTCGAACCTCGATTCGTTGGTCACTCAAACGGTCGCCGACGTTACGCGTCCATCAAAAAGATTCAGATAGGGGAATGGAAGTACTGCACAGACAATAACCTCTCCCACACAACTGACCTCATACGTGCCAAATACACACCCCTCGCAAACGCCATCCGCAGCCACTAGCTAGGCACAGTGGTTGACATCCTTCTCATCGTCATGAGCCGCACAGGTACACCGCACTCCTCCACCATCACGAGTCTCACCTCCCTACTCACCGCCCGCACCGACCCTCATGATAAACTCGTCTCCAAAACACGCCTCGACACGTCTCGCATCCTTACACAGCTCCACACACATACCGTCCAATGGCTGCATCACCTCCTCATCATATACCGCATCAAATCCCGCACGACCTCACGCCGCACCTCTGCACATTGCCCCTTCGCACGCCCCTAAATGCACACCGCCATCACCCCGCATCAGACCCTCCCCGGGGGGGAGTAAAACCCCCGAACACCCTTGGAGAGGTTGGACATAGGTGGTTCACGGTCTAGCCCTGACTTGTAAGTTCCCTGTATGGCATAGTTGGGAGGGCCCAGAGACAGCTGCCGGCGCATACGGCCTTTTGGTGAGAACCGGCGCATACGGTACATGTTGTAAACAATTTCAATTTCAATTGTCGCAACGTGTCGTGGTCCGTAATTACCGTAAATCCCGCCGCGCCATCTAAGTAGCAACGGAATTTCAGTAGAGCGTCCCGAACTGCCAATAGCTTTTGTTCGTGGACATGGTAGTGTACCTCATGCTTGTTCATCTTTCGAGCATGGTACGCAACTGGTTGTAGTCCAATCCTTGGTCTTGTAACACCACAACTCCTACTGCAAATCCAAAAGCATCCGTGTACATAGTGTACCTTGCATTAGGAGAAGTGTCAGGAATTATTATGACTAGTGCACGTACCATCGCGTCTTTAATTTGCTCAAATGCTGACTGGGCTTGAGGGGTCCAACGAATTTCAAGTGTCTTCTTGGTCAGATCCGTTAACGGGGTTGCTAGGGTTGCGATTTGGTTGATAAACCTCCGGTAATATCCAGCAAGTCCCAGAAATCCACGTACTTATGTCACAGATCTCGGCCGGGGCCAATTTTGTACTGCCTCCACATTGTCGCGGTTAATTCGGATCTGTCCAGCTTCCACCACATGTCCGAGGGAGTTGACGCTCGATCGTCCGAAGTAACACTTGGAGAGTTTGATATACAACTGGTGTCGTTGAAGCTCTCGTAACACGAGTCGAATATGCTCGAGGTGTTCATCGGCCGTCTTACTATAGATCAGCACGTCGTCGAGATATACCACGCAGAACTTGCAAAGGTACGGGGCCAAAACTCGATTCATCACCGCTTGGAATCCATTTGGGGCGTTATAGAGTCCAAAGGGTAGAACACAGCACGCGAACAATCCGTAATGAGTTCGGAATCTTGTCTTATGTATATCGCGCTCCTTAACTCGAACTTGGTGATAGCCCTTATTGTACATGTCCAACGTACTGAAATAATGAGCCCCATATAGCGAGTCGAGTGATTCATCAATCCGGGGTAACGGTGTTCGGTCTTTCCTCGTGAGGTCGTTGAGTTTCCGATAGTCTACGCACATACGCATGGTACCATCCTTCTTGCGTACAAATAAATCTGTGCACCGTACGGAGATTTAGACGGACGAATCCAACCTTTTGCGAGTAAATCTTGCAACTATACATGAACCTCTCGGAGTTCTGCCGGTGACATACGGTACGTTCGCTCCTTAGGTGGTTCTTTGCACTCCAAGCTAATCTCGAAGTCGCACTCGCGCGTTGGTGGTAGACCGTCAGGCTCTCTAATGATGTCCGTAAACTCGTTAAGGGAATCTCGTAACGAAGTCGTCCACTCGGGTTGTTGATCGGTATTGATGTCGTCGACCGCGTCATGTATTTCTCGTAGTCCAATCACGAAGAGGTATGCTGGTTGTTTTCTAAGTAGCTTTGCCATCGCATATGCCTCCAAGTGATGTATTGCCACATGTACGGTGTACTCGTCACAAGACACCATAGCTTCGCCATTTTTACGGTCGCGAATCGTTTTAGTATACCAATTTATATCTGGGTTGACGGCTTGTAACCAAGGTTGACCGAGGATGATGTCGAATTTATCCAGTTCTGTCATGATTGCGTCCAAACGTGTGTCCAAGGTTCCTACTGTAAGCACTTCATTCCGTAGTCGCTGGCGAGTCGTAGTCGTACTACCATTCGCCAATTTTATCCGATATTTTTCTCCAAAAGCCGTCGGAATGTGATGCTCCCGTACTCACTCAGCCTTGCAGAAATTTTCCGAAGCGCCAGAGTCAACCAAAATACGGCATCGATCTCCGCGTAAGGTGCCTTCCAACACAAAGAGATTCGTTCTAGACTAGGTTGTGGATACGTGTAGCGTCGTAGGAACAATATCCTCTAATCGGACGGTCTTGTTCATCCACCCGTCGATCAGTTTTCCAAAAGACTCGTAACGAAGAGGGAACTGCTCATCTCCACGAACTAGATAACCCGTGCGCCGTGCCGAAATTAATTCCTTCCAGGTAGCCTTGTTTCGTACTCCTTCTGCTCCTTCTTGTTGTCTTATGCTCCTTCTGACAGACGATAGCGATGTGTCCCTTCTTGTGGCACATAAAGCACTTGCCCTCCTTTTTTAATCTGTCGACCTCCTCTTGAGTGAGGCGTCGAATCTCGTACAGCTCCCGCGGCTTCTCATCGGTCGCGCCATGCGATTCTTCCTCCGACTCATTGTCGAGCTCCTCCGCTGCCTCCGAAAAGTCGTTGTCTTCTTTGATGGCGTTCAGCCGGCCTGTCAAGCGTTGGGTTGTCTCAATCTTGGTCTCCGTTGCCTCCGCTCGCATGGCCGCTTGAATCGCCTCGTGTAGGGTCTTAGGGTTTTTCAGCGCAACCTCCTTATGAATCGAGGGTCCTAGACCGCGCTGGAAATCATGTACGTTATCTTCTTCATGACGGTGAGGAAGCTCCAATAATTGTTCTCGAAAATAGTTCGCATACTTCATGACCGTGGCTTTCTGTCGCGCCTTTGTGGCGGTTAGCCTCCTCAAGCCAAACGCTAGCACAAAACAGTCCTAATGTGTCTTGTTCTGTCGTTGCAAGATGGCAAAATGATGTTGTCGAGAGATGATGTTGTGAAGATGTTTCACTGCTTGTACTTTAGCATAATATGTTGTAAGTAACAAAGGAATTGTTAAATAGTTCTGTCACCTCCCTCTACTGCATTGGGCTTAAATAGCTTTCTGCCCAGATAGCTTACGCTTGCTTGGTTCGCTTACGTGTCAGGCGTTAGGGCGTTCCAACCGTCGTCATCTGCCCAGAGACGCGGCTCGTCTAGCATGGAGAATCACGACGCGGCATGTTTTGTATCGGAGAACTCGCTTAGGCGCGTCATCTGGCTAGTTAGATTAACTGTGCGTACTTGTACGTACCGGGAGGTATTGGTCATACAATATGCATAAGTACCCTTATGAGTATTGCAGTAGCGACGTACCCAAAATTGAAATTGTTTACAATATGTACCGTATCCGCCGGTTTTACACCAAAAGCCATATACGCCGGCTGTTGTCTCCGGGCCCTCCCAACTATGCCATACAGGGAACTTACAAGTCAGGGCTAGACCGTGAACCACCTAAATCCAACCTCTCCGGTGATATTCGGGGGTTTTACTCCCCCCCGGGGAGTTGTGCTAGACGAGGTGAGGGCGGCGTGCATTTAGGGACGTGCAAAGGGGCAATGTGCAGAGGCGCGGCGGGAGGTCGTGCGGGATATGATGCGGTATATGAGTAGGAGATGATGTAGCCATTGGACAGTATGCGTGTGTAGTTGCGCAAGTATGCGAGACGTGTCGAGGCGTGCTTAGGAGATGAGTTTGTCAAGAGGGTCTGTGCGGGCGGTGAGTAGGGAGGTGAGACTCGTGATGGTGGAGGAGTGCGGTGTGCCTGTGCGGCTCATAACGATGGGAAGGATATGTACCACTGTGCCTAGCCAATGGCTGCGGATGGCATTTGCAAGGGGAGTGTATTTCGCACGTATGAGGTGAGCTGTGTGGGAGTGGTTATTGTCCGTGCAATACTTCCATTCCCCTATCTGAATCTTTTTGATGGATGCGTAACGGCGGCGGCCGTTTGTGTGACCGACGAAGCGAGGTTCGAGGAGGCGGATAAAGTCTGGTTTGTGTGCGGGGGGTCGTAGCGCGGGGGGGAGAATCTCAGGTGGGAGGACGGCGGGACACGAGGTTAGGGAGTCGGGCGAGAGACAATAAGGCGGGTGGGCATGTGGGTGGGGTGAGGCGGGTGACAGTCAAGTGGAGTGTGGGTAGGAGTGGGGGAGGCAAATGACTTTATGGGTTTGTTACCGAAGTCTGCAGTGATGGTTTTCAAGCGTCCTCCGTTGTGGCGTTCCATGAGGGAGAGTAGGAGTTGCAGCGCGTTGTTGTGTCGGTCCTGTCTTAGGCTAAACATGGTGGGGCAGTTACCGGCCATGTGGCCGTTGCTAGTGAATTGGCCACATAAGGGGCAGCGCAGGGTGGGGTTGTGAGTAAGAAGGCGGGTGTTGTGGACGCCCCACATGAATTCTTGTTGGTGGGTGAACTGAATATTTGTGAGGGTTGAGTGCTTTTTGTGGAAAGAGAAGTCGGCTCCGTCCTCCGCGGCTCGGGCGAGGAGGGCTCCGTGTTTGGTTGTTTGCGAGAGGGGTGTGTGTGTGTTTCTGGTGCTGTGGGTGTGTGCGTCAGTTTTGAGGTTGGTGTATTTGTAGGGTATGGGTTCCCCTAGGGTTTGCGGGATGAGGGTGTATGGCTAGGTCCAGTGGCCTATCGTGACCTTTGAACCTGTGGTGTATGTGGTGTCGGGTGGGTGTCCGTCCGCGACTTGTTGGGGAGAGGGGAGTGGGAGGAGGGGGAGGGGGGCAGGGTATGAGGAAGGGGGGGGGGGTGAAGGGGGGGGGGTTGGTGGAGATGTGGTGGCGTAGGAGGGGGGGGAGGTTGATGGGGATGGAGGGTGCGAAGGAGTTGGGAGCGTCCTACCGGGAGGGGGGGTGGAGCGGAAGATGTGGTGCCACAGGAGTGTGTGTAGGGAGTAGACAGTGTGTCGGGGGTCGAAATAAGGGGAATTGTAAGCGTGGTCGGCATGTGCCGTGAGGATAAAGTAGGTGTGTAGGAGGACGTGGGTTCCACAGGACCACGCGTGAGACGTGTCGTTCTGTCGGGGAGGGTTGAGGAGTCGAGGGGTAGCGATTTGGGGGGGGGGGGGGGAGAAGAGTTCCGGGAGGCGAGAAGTGAGAGTGAGCGAGTAAGTAGGGACGGTGGTGGAGGGTGGTGGAGGGAGTCCACCCATGTGGCTGAGTTGTGTGTCAGGTGGAGGAGACCGAAGTGGGAGTGTTGCCAGGTTAGGACTAGGAGGGAGTTGTGGGGTGTGCCCGGACGTGGGGGCACGCCTATGTTAGAGAGGTTGGTCCACCGGCTGGGGTATAGTTGATGATTGTGAAAGTTATCGACTTCGGTGTTTGTTATAATAGTTAAGGTGTTGTGGGTGGTAGAGTGGAGTTTGGCTAGTGAGGTAGCAATGCAGTAGAGATTGGAGAGGTCATGGTAATGGCCCCACTGGAAGGAGAGCACCGCCGAGGAGTCGAGGTGGCCGATAGGGGCGGGGAGGCCGTCTATAAGGTTAAGGTCAAACAGGTAATTGTGTAGTTTAATGGTGCATGTGTCGGGTGTGAAGTGTGACGGACGGGAGGCCCTGGAAGAGTTGGTTACAAGGTGAGTACGTATGTCGTAGGACGGGTGTGGGAGGGTGGTATGGGTTCGAACCTCCGGGCCGGGTGGCCCGTCTGTGGTGGAGTTAGGGACGGTGGTTGGCCCTAGCGGCCGAGGGGAAGTCAGATGGGGGGATGGGAGGTCCAGAGGAGGGGAGGTGCTCCGCGTCGGGGTTCGATGTGGCTAGGTCTTCGTCCGGGAGGTCTTCAAGGTCGAAGTCCGAGGTTGCAGGGGACGAGGTAGGCAGAGGGAGGTGGGAGGGGTGGTTGGTGAGTGATGACGTACCAACGTTTGAACGTCCGTCCGATGGAAAAGCACGAATTAGAATTAGTAACTAGTACCTTTACAATGTCATGCAATGTACTGTTGCAGGACTATACTCGTCACACTCGTACCCTCCCCCTCTTGACAGTTCTTTGAGGCCGCCGCGAGGTAGGCCTCCGTGGGCTAAGCTCCTTTACTGAAGCAGTTACTGGGACTCAGGAATGCGCGCTGGGTGAGCGTGCATGAAGTCGATGTACGCCTGAGTCTTGGCAAATTTGTGCCATTGGGGGCGCCCGCCGGCGGCGCAGCGGCGGCGGCCCCGGAGGGGGGTGCGCTCGCATGCCCGTCGGCACCTACCTCTACCTCCACGCGGTGGGCGCTGGTAACCCCATAGCCGTGCCAGGCCTGGCAAGGTAGGGGGCTGAACGAGGTACCGACAGCTGCGATCCGCGGGATCAGCAGCTGTCGGGAAGCCTTGTACGGAGGGTTTTGGAAAAACATAATATCCGTACACCGGCACAGGGATCTCCCGCTCGGCCAGTCCGATATGTCTTTTCCGCGACTAAATACTCGCAAATACTCTCCCGACGATGGGGCGGGGGCGGCGTTTGCGAATTATTTTTTGGCGAAGAGGGGTACGGACGGATCAGCGGAGGGACGAGGGTGTTGGATCTGGCCGCGGACAGCTGGGAAGCATCGCTAGGGACGGCGCTCGCTAGCAGCCGCCAGCCCTGCGTGAGCCTTAGATCTCCCCTGGGGGCGAGGCATGTTGCTGCGCAGGACGGAGGTTGGTCGCAACCGGAGGAGCGGCACGGTCTGGCGGCGGTGGTCCCAAGGATCGCTCGCCGCCGGAAAAGCCCGGTACGGGGGGTTTTTGGAAAAATTCCCGTACCCACCATCTTTTGAGGACCGGCGACTCGATCCCTGTGTTCTTCCAACCCCTCTCCTAGTCGGTACCCAGTTATCGATAGGCTGCCTCAGGCAGTGTGCCTAGGGTTATCGTAACGGCACACTGCTCGTAAAGGCGCCCCCCTAACAACGTAAACCACCGGGGGAGGGCACGGACGGCTACAACGCGATCAGATAGGTGTTGGAAAGAGACGGGACAAGGACATGGGACAGGAGAAAATCTGGCTCGGAGGCAGGAGAGCCAGCCGGACACCGTCTGCAGCCTGGTTCTTTTCTCTTCTCAGCCCCCGAAGGATGAGAGAAGACTCGGCTAGGTGGCGAGCTGCGTCGAGAGGAGCGGCTAATACCTCGGGCGAGGTTGAGCACGGATCGAGGCGGGACCGACGACGACCTATGCGAGGGGGGTTTTTCACCTGCTTTTCCCCCCAAGCTCCGGCACGACCGGAGTCGCACATGAGCCGAGGTCAGGCAGGTTCGCCTCGACCAGCTCAAGCTAAACAGCCTTGCTGATCAGCGACCCCGCAGCGGCTGGAGCAGGCCGCGTATCGTGGAGACTAGCGACATCTTTTATTTCATATTGTATCCAAAAAATAAATACGTATAGATCAGAAAGTTATAAATACATGGATACGGGTATGTTTTAGACGGTATCATTACTGCCATTGGAGAGGTTGGGATTAGTGGTTCACGGTCTACCTCACGCTTAGAAGTCCAACAACAAGTTGAGCATAGCAAAAGGGGGGGCCCAGAGACTCCAGCCGGTTTACCGGTATTGGAGTAAAATATTTCAATTTCAATTTGTGCCATTGGGGCGTCTCCAAGAAATATTGTAACGCAATTGTTCGATGTACCCCGTTCAAGCGGTGCTAGACAGGTGGAATGTCGTCATCACTGAAGTGCGTCATGAAGAGCAGATATTTGCCTCGTCGTCCTGGTAACGACTTAATGCACACAACCGAGATGTGCGAGACGTCAAACTCCTCGTCGTCTCCTTCAGGAACAGTCACCGGGACAGCGGGTCGTAGCGGAGCTGTAGAGCATGGTCGTAAATTGTTCACATGGAACACATTATGTAAGCGTACTGTCGCTCGTAGTTTCAATCTATAAATGTGTTTCCCAATTTGCTCCTCCACTGTAAAAAGGTCCAAGCTGTCTGTCTCTAAGTTTCCGGTTCGGTTGTCCACGCAAAAAAGGTTTGTTGTGACGACTGACACCTGTCTCCTCTGGCGAAGTGTGGCGCTGTAGACGGTTCTGTGCGCGCTTGCATCTCGTCCTTGTGTAGGTGTAACACAGAGCATACCATGGTATGTACTTCCTTTAACAATCGTAACCGTTCTGTTGCGTCTTGCGAAACTGGAATTGACAGTCGCATGCTAAACAGCAGGTCAAGAGGCTGCTCAGGAGAGAATCCAAAATTAGCCTCGAACGGTGTGTGTTCCATTCCGAGTGCACGAGAGGCGTTGTACGCGAATTCCACTTGTGGTAGTAGAGTCGTCATATCATAGCCATCATAGCAACAAAAGCAACGAAGAAGCTGCTAAAATGTGATGTTCACTCGCTCCGTTAATACGTATGTCTCTGAATGTCGACTGGAAGACATGTTCAGGCGCGTTCCAAGGCGTCGCCAAAGTGTCTACCAGGAGCCCCTGACGAATTTCGGGTCGCGATCACTGACTAGCACACGGGGCAGTCCATTTAAACGGTAGACTCCCTGTAAAACAAAGTTGCAGTTTCTTCGGCAGTAATAGTCTCTGTACACGGCAGAAAATGGGCCATTCGAGTTAGATGGTCTACTACAATCAGCACACTGTTAAAGCCATTGCTCTCAGGTAAGTGTGTCAAGTAGTCAAGACCAACTGTATGCCACGGACAACTATTAATCCGGATGGTTCTTACTTCGTCCCGGAAACACTTGATATCGGTGGTCTGAGTCTTACACCCGCCAAGATGGGGTTACTTCCTCCTATGAAGCATAAGAGCGAGTTACTTCACTTCGGTTACGTGACTCAATGGGAAACTTTTCGTCGTGCAGACTACACGTCTCACGCACTCTTTCATGACGACACGACTCTCTCAAGGCAATTCTTCATGTACACCCGGTTTTCATCGGTGGATTCTGGTCCTGCCTGGTTGCTCATTCGTGGTTACATTAATCAGCTGTGTGGTGAAACACCGACTGATTTACGTGTGGGAACGCCTATGCCTATGCGTAACTTGGCTCGTTTACTTTTGACCCTTACGGAGAGTCGGAGACTCAACGCAAGGCTGCGATTAAATCCCCGTTTCAGTCTGGAGCAGACGCCCGTAACTTGGAGGATTGGCTTGAGGCGCAACGTGAGCGCTTTCTCCTGCCCGGTATTACGGCTGATTCGTACGACTCAGTTATCTGGGTTACTTCACATGTCTATGGACATCTAAATGGTTGGTGGCTGAATCGGAAAGATCAAGCTGCTATCCCATCTACGTTTGATCTGCTTGTCGCGGAGCTGCGGAAGACTACACTTCTCCGAAACCAGTGTGGCGGTTAGCCTCCTCAAGCTAAACGCTAGCACAAATCAGTTCTAATCTGTCTTGTTCTGTCGTTGCAAGATGGCAAAATGATGTTGTCAAGAGATGATGTTGTGAAGATGTTTCACTGCTTATACTTTAGCATTATATGTTGTAAGTAACAAAGGAATTGTTAAATAGTTCTGTCACCTCCCTCTACTGCATTGGGCTTAAATAGCTTTCTGCCCAGATAGCTTACGCTTGCTTGCGTCGCTTACGTGTCAGGCGTTAGGGCTTTCCAACCGTCATCATCTGCCCAGAGACGCGGCTCGTCTAGCATGGAGAATCACGACGCGGCATGTTTTGCATCGGAGAACTCGCTTAGGCGCGTCATCTGGCTAGTTAGATTAACTATGCGTACTTGTACGTACCGGGAGGTATTGGTCGTACAATATGCATAGGTACCCTTATGAGTATTGCAGTAGCGACGTACCCACGTTTGTACGCCCGTCCGATGGAAAAGCACGAATTAGAATTAGTAACGAGTACCTTTACAATGTCCTACAATGTACTATTGCATGAACGTACTCGTCACACCTTTGTCCAAATCTCGTTTGTTCCGCCGGTGTTCTTCCGCAGAATTCCTGAATTAAGGATTTCTCTATCTCAGAAACTCCGGAAAATTCCCCACCTACTTCATCTCCTGTTTGCGCAACTTGGGAGTACCACCACTTTGATAGTGGGCCTTCCGGAAAGCCAGATACCCAGTACACTTTTCTGTGTTCTTCAAGGTTAGCGTTGTGATACCGTAGATACCCTCGTGCATGTCGGAACTAATTTATCAGTTCATCGATGTTAGTCGTAGCGATGCTCTTGATCTTGGCTGGTTTGACGTCGTTTGGCATCATGCTCGGCATCTCTCGCGTCCTCTCCGATCTCAATTGCTCTCTTCGAAAAATATTCTACGTCTCTCGGCTTCTATTCACTCGTCCTTCAAAATGTCTGAAACCGTTGTCGACGTGGTCACGCAGTTGAGATAGCTCAATCGAAAAAGTGTCAACTCGGTTACTTAGACGTTGTAGCATCTCGGTGACGTGTTCCGACAAAGGCTCCATCGTGGGACTCGATCCTTCTCGCACTGCCTTTCTTCCACCATCTGTCGACGTCGGTTGTGTCGGCCCATAAGGCGCCCCCTCGGGTAGTCTCTCTCCTCCTCGGTTAGACATCTTCGTCTCGTCTAGTTGTTCTAGGGCTCCGAAACCACGTGTGAGGTGCTACTTTGGTTAGGCTAAGTTGGCAACCTTAGACTAATAGTACAACCTAATCTTTGGATCTAATTATACAGCGTAGAGAGAACTAATAACATTGTCTTAGGAACATGGTTTCTTACAATCTGGGTGTGGCGCAATTATGGTCTGTACCGGTCTCGGTCTCTCCCTCGGCCAGTAAGTCCCCGTCTTAAATATCCACACCTCAGGTGTTATAGAAACATCCTTAGGACCAGTAGCTTGTGTTGTTTGCTAACTAAACCGAACTGTTACTAGCGACACAAAGTATCTGAGATTATCCGTACCGTTTATCTTACCTTATCGCACAAGCTCTTAGAACTATCTAGAGACGAACTATCCAGAAAAGACACTGCTAGTAACTTTGTACTGTCCGGGGAAAATACGGCGATACAATGGTACTGCCGTGATGAGAATAAAATTGAAATTGAAATTGAAATTAAAATTGAAATTGTTTACAACAACATGTACCGTATCCGCCGGTTTACAACAAATACCGTATGCGCCGGTTGCTGTCACTGGGCCCTCCCAACTATGCCATACATGAAACTTACAAGTCAGGGCTAGACCGTTAACCACATATATCCAACCTCTCCAAGGGTGTTCGGGGGTTTTACTCCCCCCCCGGGGAGTGTGCGATGCGGGGTGATGGCTGCGTGCAATTAGGGGCGTGCGTAGGTGCATTGTGTGGAGGCGCGGGGAGAGGTCGTGCGGGATTTGATGCGGTATACAAGTAGGAGATGATGTAGCCATTGGACAGTGTGCGTGTGGAGTTGTGCAAGGATGCGAGACGTGTCGAGTCGTGTTTTGGAAATGAGTTTGTCCGCAGGGTTTGTGCGGAGTGTGAGTAGAGAGGTGAGACTTGCGATGTTGGATGAGTGCGGTGTACCCGTGCGGCTCATGACGATAAGGAAAATATCTACACCAGTACCTGGCCAATGCCTGCGGATGGCATTTGCGAGGGGTGTGTATTTGGCACGAATCAAGTGGGCTGTTTGGGAGAGGTTGTGGTCCGTGCAATGTTTTCATTTTCCTATCTGAATCTTTCTAATGGATGCGTAACGGCGGCGACCGTTTGTGTGACCGGCGAATCGAGGTTCGAGGAGGCGGATAAAGTCGGGTTTGTGCGCGGGGGATCGTAGCGAGGGGGGGAGAATCTCGGGGGGGAGGATGGATGGGCACGAGGTTAGGGAGTCGGGCGAGAGACCTTCGTCAGCAACAACAAGGCGGGTGAGCATGTGGGTGGGGTGAGGTGGATGGCAGTCAAGAGGGGTTTGCGTGGGTGTGGGGGAAGTGAATGACTTGATGGGTTTATTACCGGAGTCTACAGTGATCGTCCCCCATCGTCCGCCGTTGTGGCGTTCATGTAGGGCGAGTAGGAGTTGTAGCGCGCTGTTGTGGCGGTCATGTCTTAGTCCAGACATGGTTGGGCAGTTACCGGCCATGTGGCCGTTGCTAGTAAATTGGCCACACATGGGGCAGCGCAGGTTGGGGTTGTGTGTGAGAAGGCGGGTGTTGTGGACACCCCACATGAATTCTTGTTTGTGGGTGAATTGGATGTTAGTGAGTGTGGTGTGTTTTTTGTGGAGAGTGAAGTCAGCGCCGTCCTTCGCGGCGCGTGCGAGGAGGGCACCGTGTTTGGATGTTTGCGAGAGGGGTGTGTGAGTATGTTTGGTGCTATGGGTGTGAGCGTCAGTTTTAAGGTTTGTGTACTTGTAGGGTATGGGTTCTCCTAGGGTTTTGGAACTGAGGGTGTATGGCCATGTCCAGTGGCCTATCGACACGTCTGAGCCTGTGGTGTATGTTGTGTCGGGTGGGTGACCGTGTGCAAGTTGGTTAGCTAGTGTGTCTGCGAGGTCGTTTCCTAGTGAGTGGGAGTGTGCTTTTAATTTTGCCGAGGTGTGTGTAGATGCCTGCGTTGCAGCGGGTTTTGAGGGTGTGTGTGATGGAGAGGAGCGTGTCGCGGTGGATGTTGTGGCGGTAAACGGATGGGCAGTTCAAGTAGCCTTGTATGAAGCGGAGGGAGCACGCACTGTCTGTAAGGAGGTGGGTGTGGCCGAGTTGAAGGCCTATGTCTATGCCTACTAATTCAGCGCGATTGATGGTATGTGAGGGAGGGGTAGAGGTCACCAGAATTTTGATGCGGGTGTCCGAGGCGGGGTAGATGGCGGCTGCTCCGAGGGGGGAGTCGCCTCCCTTCTTGGAACCGTCTGTGTATACAAAGTTCTGCCAGTTCCATGTCAGGTTTCCTCTGGTGGGGGAGTATGTTAGTTTCATGTGTTCCTGTAGGGGGTAGGTAAGGGGGTGGGAGGGGTTGGGTGGGAGATGGTAGATGCCTGCGGAGTTTGGTGAGTAGGTGTCGATGAGGTGTGGAGGTGGGATGGTAATGGTGGGGTTGGGGAGGTGCGTGTCATAGATGGACTCGAGTGTGTTGTGTAGTGCGGTCATGGCTGTGTGTGAGGGTAGGGTGGAGACTGGAGAGTGCGAGGGGGTTGGTGACGAGGTAGATGTCGACCATCAAGCGAAGGCCGAATGGGGTAGGGGTGGGGTGGCCTGTGTGTTGGTCGGGGGGTAGGAATGTGTTTGCGTCATTGGGAAGGATGTAGAGGTGGTGGGTGTAGGGGGAGTTGATGTATTTGGAGTGGCGGTATGGTGTGCGTTCCCATCGGGGGAGTATGAGGATGGTTGCGCTGGGTGTGTGAGCGGCTGTGAGGTGTGCGCTGGTGATTGCGTGTTCCATGGCGCGGCGCATGCATTCGTGATCGTATTCTGGGTTGGCGATGTTGGTGCCGTGCCATGTGTGTGGGGCATTGCTGCCGCTTGACGAGAAGACTATGTTTTCGGGGTATAGTGAGTGGTAGGTGTGAGAGTGTAGTGATTTGTTGAGGGGATCTGAGTATAGTTATGTCTGGATGTGGAATGTGTGGAGGAGTGCTGTGAGGAGGTCCTCTCTAGTGGCCCATCTATTACGGGTGGTGGTGGCCGGTGTGGGTGAGTGTCGTGGAGGGGGTCCGGGTTCGGGTAGGATGGGTGTCGTGGAGGGGACGTATCCGGAGTTAAATGCGGTGAGGGCGGTGGGGCCGGAAGGGGTCTCACTGATGGTGTCGTGTAGTTGTAGGCACGTTGCCCATTTCACCTCGTGGAGGCGGGTGAGGTCGTGTTGTTGGCCTCGAGCACACCACTCGCACTGCCAAGTGGCCGGTCCCTGAGCGGGGCGGCATTGGAAATAGACGGCAAAGTGCGGGCATGTGCAGCATGAGGAGGTGGGATCTGTGTGCAGCGGGTCGTGACAGATGGAGCAGGCGGTGGAGGAGGGGGTGGGAAGGCATACCAATGTGGGGGTGGAGGAGATGAGGCGGAAGCCGTCGTCGAGTTGGAGTTGGATGTCCCACTCCGTGAAGTGTTCAAGGGCCCATTCTACCATGTATTATGTTTGCCCGTATTCTGTGTCCTTGTGTTTGGAAATGATGCGCGTAACGTCGTAGGGAGAATAGTGGTGGTCTGAGGAGGTGAGGTATTCTGTGTCTATGTGTGTGGTGGGTGCCGTGGGGGGGGGAGGTTTTGGTGTGGGAGGTGTGGATGCCGGATGAGAGGGTGGGGGGGGGGGGAGCGGGGGAGGTGGGGGGAAAGGAGGGAGGTCCATGCGGGGTGGATAGTGGTGGGGGGGGATGCTTGTTTGGGGGTGAGGTGTGTGATGGGCAAGCGGTTGTGGATGGTGTCAAGGGGCTCGGTGAGGATAGCGGTGAGAAGTCGAACGGGGACTGTAAGTGGGGTGGTGGACCCCGTGTGTGTGGAGATGGATTTACAGGATTTGAGGATGAAGGTGGATGAGGTGGCTCGGAGGAGGACTTGTGGCCATGTGGTTATGTTAATTTTCCAGAGAGGGGTGAGGCGGGGGAGGAGGGAGGCGTGTGTTTTGCGGGGAGAGAATTCGTAGTATGCGTGTTTGTATGTGTGAGGGTCGGTGATGTGTGTGGCTTTGTCTATGAGTGAAGCGAGGAGGGTGATGTCTTGTCTGGTGAAGTGGGCGCGGAGTGTAGAGGCAATAGGGTTGGTGAGGGAGAGTGGAAGAATGTTGTGGATCATGGTGCCCGCGTCGCGTTGAGCCCGTACTAGGCATCGGAGTGTGGGTAGGGAGCAGCTGCCAGTCATGATGGATTCAATGGGCCAGTGGGAGTATGCGGTGGATATGGTGCGAATGTGTGCTCGGGCCATGTGGCCTCTATATCCAGGGTTGTTCATTATTTTATGGAGGTGGCAGACTGTGAGTTGTGCGGCGTGGGCTTTGAGGGAGGGGAGGCTGTAGCCGAGGTCTGCTGTAGGGCTGTGGAGGGCGGTGCGGGGGAGGTTACGCACCGAGGAGACGGCGGAGCGGAGTGCTCGGCATATTTGGCCGCCGAGGAAGTCGAGTTGGGAGTCGCGGAAGAGACTGAGTTGGAGGGTGAAGTGCCTGCCGATTAGGAGGCCTCGGATGACGCGAAGTCTGCGGGATTGAGTTAGTGGGGAGGTGGAGAGAGCGGTGATGAGGGATGCGGTTGTACGTCTTAGTTCGTGCCAGTGCTTAGTGAAGGTGAGGGAGGTGTTGAGTTCGACCCCTAGAACGCGGTATGTGTCCGAGGGGCCTATGGAAGGTATGGGGGCGGGGGTTGAGTTGATGGTGATGAACTGTGATTGGAGTCGGGAAGCGAGCAGGGTGATGATGGCAAGGGAGAGGGCGTTGCCTAAGCGCCAAAGGGCGCCGGTGATGCAGCATTTTCGGATGTTGACGGTCATACATGTGTAGGCGCTGAGGAGGGAGAGCTTCCGAAGCTGGATGGTCATGTTGGGGGTCGAGCCCGTGGCGATGCTGAGGTCGTCGGCGAAACCGTGTCCAGGGTAGGTGGCTGTGGGTTCTGTGGGGTCGACGTTAGTGGCGGGGAGGCCTGGACGATAACCCCGGCTGCCCACCGTGAGCCAGCGGAGGAAGGGTTCGATGAAGAGGGTAAATCATAGGGTACATATCTATTAAACCGAGCGACTCACAAGCAAATACGGTCGAGCACAACAAACAAACGTTTGAGCAACAAATGCGGTCACAATTCAGAAAGCGAGAAACGAACAAAGCTTTAATCTCATAACTGCCGAGAGGTCGATATCGTATATTTTGAATTGGCGGGGAAAAGTGATCATTTGATTTATGTAGTCTTCCCGGCACCCAAAAGTAGACCTTGATGATGTGCTATATTTCAGTGCGGCATCTATAGAGCTTGAAATACTCGTTTCCTTCTTCAGGGCAACCTAGACACAATATTTTAATTTCGAAACCCATTTACAACCACTTTACCTATGGACGGTGTACAAAGTACTATCCACAAATAGTACTTTAGGACATATTTTCTTTTATCCTTTACATTTAAAGAAACGGAGTCGTTGTTTGCTTACAAGTTCATCCCCACACGCCATGCTGAGAGCAAAACCCCCATTGAGACACAGACTAAAAACATCGACGTTGTCTCCGACTAGGAGTGGGATCACGTGGTTGTCACTCAGTTAGCAGGCGGTTCTTCTTCATCTCCTCCAAATTCTCGTGCATCCCCTACATCAAAAGTTGGTTGGGAGCTCGAGTCGTCGACGCCTAGCGGGCATGCTTGCTTGTCGTAGCCTTCTTCGAGAGTGACTTGATTGACGAAATCAGCCAAGCGCGCAAGGGCGCCTGCTGCTTGACCCTTGTCCTTTTCCACAAGAATCACATGCTCTTCAACTTCAATGCCACTGCTCCTTTGCTTTTCTGCCCTTTTGAAAGCCGCGAGCTGTAAACAAATAGATTTTTAAATGTTAGGAAAAGATATAATCATGTCCAATTATTAACTGAAACAAGGCAATGAAAGTTCAACCATGGTAAACTCACCGCAGTAGTTCCAATTCCGCAAGTAAGGTCCAAAATCGTCCCATAGTCATGGGCGGGAAGACCAATGTACAAGAGGCGCTGAAGGAGCGCGATTGGCTTCTGGGTAGAATTCAGCACCTTGCCCTCATGCTTGAATAGTGGGCCCAAGTTAAACTTGGGATTCGTGCTCCACCGTAAGGGGTCTTCACGGTCGTAGCTAACTAGCTCTTTGAGTGTCATTGAGTTAACAACGAAAATGAACTCACCGTCGTTCTTCCACCGCGGTCCGGTGGCGGGGACTCCTCGCTTGCTCCAATACAATATTCGGTACTGTAGGCTTGCGTTGGAATCGCGAATGGCGTCCAATGCATCCGCAAAATGTTGGTCTGATAAGAATCACACAAAGACTACCTTGTCCAAGTTGCCTGCAACTTCTTGAGCGAATGAAATGCTCTTGCTGAACTCGGACGACCACGCCACGTCCCAATCGCCTTTGTTTTGGCCGTAGGAGGAATCGGCAACAACCACTCGCAAAGGCTTCCCGGAATCGTAGATGTCTTTGTTGTGAAGTTTTGCGTTCTCCATCGTCATGATGATGTACGATAGTGCGTCGTGCATGCTGCGGTGTTGTCGGAAGCCGTTTTGTTGGTCGCAGAGAATGCCGTGGATTTCGGCGTATTTCGAGCCTGCATCTTTGATTAGGGTGGTCCAAAGCTTAAGGGTGCTTTGGTTATTCATGTGGGCGATGGGGCGGTAGTTGTCGAGGAGGGTGGGGTCACCTTTCTTATGTAGCATGCATGCTGTGGCACCATTCAGGAGGGGTGTAGGACTTGTGGGCGAGGAGGGAGAGGAGAGAGAAGAGGGCGGAGCGGGTCGCCGGGGGTAGGAATTTTTTGATTTCGTTAGGGATACCGTCGGGGCCAGGGGCTTTGCCCGTGCCGAGCGAGTGAATGGTTTTATCGAAGGTGTCGCGGGTTATCCGGGAGGGGTCCCCGCGGGGTTCGATGGTGAAGTTGTGGGGGTTATCCGGGAGTTTTCACGGTGGGATGGGTAGGTCGGGCGGGGTGGCGTGGCTGAGTTAAGCGTCGAAGTGTTAGTGTACCGCCGCTAGGACGTCGGTGGGAGAGGTCGCTGTAGTTTTATCTAGATTGGTGATTCTATGGAGGGTCGAGGTCGCGCTAGGGGTGGGGGGAGGAGCTCTTAATTTTGAAGCGGCGATGGGAGGATTTCGGACAGGCGTCATAGGCCGTGTTGGTGCGCGTTTTTATTTTTCTTAATTTATCCGTGGTGGTGGCGCGTAGTAGTTGGCGTATGCGTTCATGGCAATGTTGTTTGATGGCGTCATGGGTGAGATATTCGGTCGTATTTAAGAGTGATTGGGCGAGGGGGAGGGGGCCGTTGTTCGAACTACATCTGCGGAGTTTCATAATGTGTTTGCGTGTTTTTTCAGTAAGCCAAGTAGGGTCGAGGAACGCCTAGGGTGGACGGGGTTTTTGGCGGGGAGGAGAAGCCAGATGGTGGCTGCGTGGTCCATGCTGTGGTGAGGGAGGAGTGTGGTGAATTGCGAGGTGAGGGTGTCCAGTGTGTCGGGGGAGGCTGAGGAATGTGAGATGTGAATTACTGCTGCGTGGAGGGTGGCCGTTTGGTTGATTAGGTCGGGTGTGCTGGTTTGATACGTTTGTATGTGGTCGGGTGTGAGGGGGAGTTTAAAGT
>JAPMLY010002324.1:35000-57440 GCA_026401115.1 Tetraselmis chui | reverse complement strand
GATGAAGCAGTTTACTCCGCAAATAATGGCCCAAAAAATCTTCTAATTCATTAAATGGCGCATTTAGCCAAATTCTCCGGTACTTCTGTAAATCTCTCTCCTGAAATGGGCGCGCCGGACAGCAAAAATCCTCCGCCACTTGAGAATTAAGGCCGTCATTATCGCTAGCTCCATCTAAGTCGAAAGGTCCGTAGGTCTGAGAGTACTTCAGGAAATACTCCCTATTCATCATCCAGTCGCTAAAGTCCTTGCTCCTAAAGACTGGCCTCAATGTCGTTTGAGGTAACGGGTCTCGTACTTCTTCTGTTCTGGTCTCTTCCTGAGTCGCTGTAGGAGACGAAACCTCATCCTGCAGCTTGCCGCGAGCTGCCGACTCAGGTCTCACTTTCCCGGCCGGGATTTCCTCGTTCTGTCATTCTTCTTGTTCTTTCTGTCTGGGCAGTCGATAGCGATGTGTCCCTTCTTGTGGCAAATGAAGCACTTGCCCTCCTTCTTAAATCTGTCGACCTCCTCTTGAGTGAGGCGTCTAATCTCGTACAGCTCCCGCGGCTTTTCTTCGGTCGCGCCATGCGAATCTTCCTCCAACTCACTGTCGATCTCCTCCGCTGCCTCTGAAAAGTCGCTGTCTTCTTCGATGGCGTTCAGTCGGCCTGTCGAGCGTTGGGTCGTCTCAATCTTGGTCTCCGCTGCCTCCGCTCGCAGAGCTGCTTGAATCGCCTCGTGTAGGGTCTTAGGGTTTTTCAGGGCAACTTCCTTATGAATCGAGGGTCTCAAACCGCGCTGGAAATCATGTACGTTATCTTCTTCGTGACGGTGAGGAAGCTCCAATAATTGTTCTCGAAAATAGTTCGCGTACTTCAGGACCGTGGTTTTCTGTCTCGCTTTGTCCAAATTCAATCTCGCTTGTTCCGCCGGTGTTCTTCCGCAGAATTCCTGAATTAAGGATTTCTCCATCTCAGAAACTCCGGAAAATCCTCCACCGACTTCATCTCCAGTCTGCGCAACTTGGGAGTACCACCACTTCGATAGTGGTCCTTCCAGAAAGCCAGATACCCAGTACACTCCTCTTTGCTCTTCAGGGTTAACGCTGTGATACCGTAGATACCCTCGTGCATGTCGGAACCAGTTTCTCAGCTCGTCGATGTTAGTCGTAGCGATGCTCTTGATCTTGGCTGGTTTGACATCGTTCGGCATCATGCTTGGCATCTCTCGCGTCCTCTCCGATCTCAATTGTTCTCCTCGAAGAAAATTCTCCGTTTCTCGGCTTCTGTTCACTCGTCCTTCAAAATGCCTGAAACCGTTGTCGACGTGGTCACGCAGTTGAGATAGCTCAGTCGAAAAAGTGTCAACTCGGTTACTTAGTCGTTGTAGCATCTCGGTGACGTGTACCGACATAGGCTCCATCGTGGGACTCGATCCTTCTCGCACTGTCTGTCTTCTACCATCTGTCGACGTCGGCTGTGTCGGCCCAGAAGGCGCCCCCTCTGGTCGACCATCAACTTCCTCTGGTAGTCTCTCTCCTGCTCGGTTAGACATCTTCGTCTCGTCTAGCTGTTCTGAGGCTCCGAAACCACGTGTGAGGTGCTACTTTGGTTAGGCTAAGATGGCAACCTTAGACTAATAGTAGAACCTAATCTCTGGATCTAATTATACAGCGTAGAGAGAATTAGTAAGATTGTCTTAGGAACAGGGTTTCTTACAATCTGGGTGTGGCGTGATTCTATTCTGTACCGGTCTCTCACCTCTACCAGTAAGTCCCCGTCTTAAATATCCACACCTCAGGTGTTCTAGAAACAGCCTTAGAACCTGTAGCTTGTGCTGTCTGCTAACTAAACCAAACTATTATTGGTGATACAGATTATCTGAGATTATCTGTACCGTCTATCTAATCTTATCGCACAAGCTCTTAGAACTATCTAGAAAAGAACTATCTAGAAGAGATACTGCTAGTAACTCTGTACTGTCGAGGGAAAATACGGCGATACAGTTGTACTGCCGTGATGACAATAAAAGAGTCACTGAATATCGCTAAGATACAGGTACTATTTAGAGGAAATAAATAATGTCAGATACTAGCACTTAGCTAAATGGCTAGGATATGACACACATTACACACTGACACACACACACACACACACACACACTCACACGGTGTGTGTCAAACTGTGTGTGTGCCAATCTACCTTCGGTGCAAGTACGAAAACACACCAATTCCGTGAGTTATGGGGTTGAGCATATCATGGGGTAAAATGATAAAGTAATGGCGGACCTTGAGCAATTTCGATGCAACATTCACCTCATGGCTTACAAGCTCGCACCTAACAAACGCCCCCGCACAAATTAATGACCGACTAAGACGCGCGGTGCGGTTGGCACGATCGTTGACCTTGCCCATAGCTTCACACAGAAATGACAAGAAGGAGAAACCCACGGTGCTCGTTGATATGAAACCCACGAGCATCCTCGGTATTGGGTTCATTGTCATGGGTTGACGTAATGTGACGGTGTCGCCAGGTACGGGTGGGACCCACACGGCGTCCTTGGCGGTATCGTCGGGGAGAGCGGGGTCGCCATCGTCGTCGGACGAGCCGACCTCCATATCGAGGGCTTCGCTGGTGTTGCCGGGTATCTCCCCCACCTCGGTAGGTGGCGATGTGTCGCTGGAGGTGGAGTTAGCGGAGGACCCCCCCGACATAAGGTCGATAGGTAGTGTGGGTTCGATAGTCGGCGGACCGGTATCACTCACTACCGACCCTGTAATAATTGGTACCAGTAACGCACTCTCCGTAGCTTCACCTGGAATTTGCACCGTTGGCCGGGGGGGTTGAAAGGGCATTCGCACTGCAACGCGTTGTGCGTTGCTGGTTTGTGTTGGTGCTGGGGTTAAACGGCCTGCGTTGTCGGATTCGACGCGAAAAGCGCGAGCCGACTCGTGTCTCGGCGGCATGCTATCCCAAATTGCCACCCACAGGCCTTCACCGATAGACTCGCCGACTAGCCCGTAGGTTCGGTCAGGTTGTTGTCGTTGTGCACCATCATTTAGGGGCTGAAGGGGGCTCTACGGGCGGAGACGCGCGCTCCTGTCGTTACGGTCTTCCTCAAGGTGGTGGTGGTGGGTCGCCGACATGCGATCTCGGCAAATTGCACGTTTTAACCGCTTCCGCACCACCCCAGGTTCCGAGTCAACGGAGTTAAGCAGAGAACACCCTCAGGTACACGCTGCCAAAGTTTGACGAAGTACTAACTTTTCCTCGCGTGGGGCTGACCCGTTTTTTACGAGACTTTGGTGTACGATTAGTCATACAAATGTAGTACTTATTATCATACACATATCCCCGAGGCACTAGAGACTTCACCTGTAACTGAATCTCTAACATGTGCGGGTATGATAATTATTACAGGTATTCATATTATCCCACGCTTCCAGTACTGGTACTAAACATGATATGTACAATATGATGACCTCGCCGCTCTGTTATTTCGTCGCCATTTATTATACTCGTCGTGTGACCCTATCGCAATGTAAGGATTATTACAATTTATTGTCGTTATCAAGAAATTGGGCAGCGCTGACACTGTGGCATGCCTTCGAGTTCCTCGGACTTAGGTTACTGGTTTCCCCCTCTTTTCTTCTTTCTGCCTGGTGGCCTCCACTGGTTTTTCTTGTAAAAATTTATTATTTATTATCGTTATTCCAACCCTATATCAAAATATACGTACATGTAGCTGCTTTTTAGAGGAAGTACCACTATTGATAAGCATCGTCAGCAGTGGAATGATACTCGCTAATACTAATCTTCCAGCGTCATCGTCGTAGAATAAGGTGTGAAGGGGAAGGATTTGCGTTTGTAGGCTCGCCGAATCCGGCTTGGGGCCTCTCGAGATCGCCTTGGGGATGTTACGGTCATTAGTGCGCGCACGAATACCATTGTTCCGGTTGAGGGGGCTTAACTTCCTCTACCTGGCAGTTTGACGATTGAGGATCAACAAGTTAAGCTTGATGCTAACCTCGGCACTTCGTCCTCCCTTGGCACACCTTCCATTCTGTTTGTTAGTGACTAATATCCCTTTGCTCTTGAGGACATAGGTCGGTTGGCTCCTATGGCGGTTTAGCTTGTTGATCGCTTTGCCATTTTGGTGGGAGTTCGATGTTGCCCAAGTTAGCTTGGGTGCGGAGGTTCCTCGCTCTTTGCGGTTTGAACGTTATGTCGCCCTGAAATAGTTCATAAGGCGGTCTACATATGTTCTCATCCGTCGATTTCTTGGGGATGTACGTCGTGAGTTCATGCAACGCATTTCTGTGGTTCTTCATGGTACGATGGGTTCTTATCTTCGTGATAGCTTGCATGATGGTAGTGTAGTTGCTGTTGACTGTCTCCCTGCTCCGAGGGCTTAGGCTTCTGTGCCTCTCTTCTTTTCTTTTCACATCTTCGCTGGTCTTCCTGTCCACGTTCCTAGTGCCTCGGGGATATGTGTATGATCTGATATATCATACATCGGCCTGTATGATTACGCGTTTTCATAATCAGTACTTTTTCTGTGAAATACCGCTATGTACAGTCAGTGAATATCTAAAGTAGCGGCAGACACGCCTAAGCTCAGTATCGTCTGCACCACCGACTTCGGCTACAGATCGAGCGACCATCC
This sequence comes from Tetraselmis chui, assembly GCA_026401115.1. Taxonomy (NCBI): domain Eukaryota; kingdom Viridiplantae; phylum Chlorophyta; class Chlorodendrophyceae; order Chlorodendrales; family Chlorodendraceae; genus Tetraselmis; species Tetraselmis chui. The sequence continues at coordinate 52,793 of JAPMLY010002324.1, read as the reverse complement.
CTATCATAAGGTATGGTGCACCACGCCCGCTGAATATTGGGGGAGGGAAGGGTTCAAGATACTAGAGGTGCGGCCGTGGGGCGTATTTATTCTGTACGGACCCGCCTTATGTCACCAAAAGCTAGGAGGTCGAGTAGCATTTGGTGTTCGTAGCCAATCGCTGTCGTGCCGTGCGCGGGGCACTAATTGCAAAGTCCCACACTCAACGCACAGAAAGGAAGTACTCTGCAAATATACCCTCGTCGAGGTTGCACTTGAGGTAGCATATTAGATTGTTGTGACCGTTTTCGGAGCGTTCAATGTTGTTTAGGGTGTGGATCGTGTTCTAGCGGCATGTCGACGTATTTGACCACCCCACACAGTAGCCGACGGACGCGCCGACCGTCCCATAGCTTTGGTACCGTTCTTGTCGTCACGCACCACCTTTTAGATGTAAAAGGGAGTATATGCGGGTAGAGAAAGATGCCTTTCGCGTCACGGTCGTTTTCGTGGTTGTGGTGATGTATGCCGACAAGCGATCAGACCAAATCGGCCGTTCGAACATGTTCCGCCCCTTCCTGGGTCGTGAGCCGACGGAGTTAAGCTAAGGACACTTTGGGGTACACGCCCCTGAAGTTTGACAAAGTACTAAGTTTTCCTCGCGTGGGGGTGACCAGTTTTTTACGAGACTCTGGTGTATGATTAGTCATACAAATGTAGTACTTATCATACACATATCCCCAAGGCACTAGATTTTCACACGTTCGCTTCCTGTAATTAATTTCCGAGAGGATTCCATTTCTTTCTTTGCAATAAAACAAATATTGACTATTCATGATGAAGCTGATGCTGTGGCATACCTTCCTGTTCCGCCTCGGCCTTAGGTTTTTACTATTGATGATGTAGTATATACCGCTACCTTGGCTTGGCAGACGAATTTTTCATTATATTACTAATTCAAGAGCATCTCGACATATTCTCTCGCCGTACTTAGGGTACTTAAAAGCGCATTCCCCTGCTATCTGTACCAGCAATGAGGTACTGTGACCAGTGCATATTAATATTTTTCAAGTCGATATTTTGACTCTCGTACCCTTCTGTACCCGTATGTAGGGGGAAACATCCCACCAGTGCCCTACGCGTGGATCTGAGTCAGTACATCACCGGCGTCAAACCTAATGACGCGTCAATCTCGAGTGTGTCACCTCAACCGCGCCGGGGCAGGTGATGGGTTCAGAAGGAGTGGACGTCCACAAACAATATTTCGTACCACTTGCATTTCCGATTTCATTCCGATTTAATAGGATCGGCCTTTGTTGTTGTACGTATTTTACGGGTAACGAATTCTTGCTAAAAAATTTCCCCGGGCTTTGGCCTGTAGGTTTTTTTTCCTCCTGATTCCCTTTTGATCGGTAAAATTGACTACATTTTCTTGTAAGAAAAAATCAGTGATTCTTCCGAAAACTGATGGGGGGGGGGGTTTCTGTATTTCTACCTTTTCTGTTAGTACTTGAGTAGTGCATGATCCCTATTGAGGGTTTAGGGTATGCTATTTAAGGTAACTGCGAGGAGAAGTTGACATCTCTCGATAATATAGAGACAAGATTGCGAAGTAGGGCAATACTTAGTCAACAACATAATGCACTGTCCGTTGGCAGCTCACCAACATCACAGCACATTTGATATCCACACGGAGGGTTAGCCAGGGCCACCGTATGGTCGGGTTTCAGTGATGGTGCATGTAATGTGGTCATGGTTCCAAAATGTGCTCCACCTCTTCTCCATTCTATGCTTGCACATGGCATATTACACCCTCATGCACACAGCCCTGCATTGCTTGAATAAAACTCGTGGGAGTGACCTTTCTTAACTAGACAGTAGGCCAAATACTGTTTAGCTACTAGAAGATCCATGCAGATAAAGCTAGGGGGGGGGGGGGGGGGGGGTAAAACTGAGAGGCGGGAGGGAGGGGGGGACCAGGAACAACACATTCCATCGGAACAGCCTTCGGTATTGAACTAAATTCATTGTCTTCAGCGTGAGAGACAAAGTGGCAGAGAGAGAGTTGGTGTGTGTGTGTGTGTGTTTGTGTTAATACATACGTGTGTGTGTGTGTGTGTGTGTGTGTGTGTGTGTGTGTGTATGTGTGTGTGTGTGTGTGTTGGGGGGGGGGGGGGGGGGGGGGGGGGGGGGTTAGCAAATTTCATAGGCAACAGCGGCTATGGGTGTTGTTTACAGGAGGAGCCTGCGGGTGAGGAATGGATTGCCAGTCTATGCGAATGCGCACTACACTATTTACAAGTTACCCCAGGATTCACCAGCGCCTGGCGGTCGCAGACCCAGCGCGTCTTCTGTTTGCCCCGCCACTTCGGCGGCTGCCACCCGAGGAGGGAGGGGGGGAGGAGGAAAAGGGAGCCAATTGGCAGCCCCTCCCCCTCGCATATTATTGGCGCAGGGCATCTGAACCCAGCGAGAGGTCGGCTGGCATAATATGGGCTTTTTCACGAGCACACGCTACCGTAGGGTGCCGGAGGACACCGCGCGACGGACGGATGCCGGGGAGTGAGCGCGTGGCTGTGGCGGAGGCTGCGGGGGGGACAGCAACGCGTTGGGGGTCGTGCGGCGAGCGGAGGGCGGGCTGGTGCTGCTGCGGGAGGAGGGCGATGTCTGCAGCATGGTGCTCGCCTGCATTAGGTCGGCGAGCGAGCGGTTGTGGGAGGAGCGTAAGGGGCTGGGGGTGCTGCCCGGCTCCACGTGCGAGCAGAAGGGCGACTTAACGGCGGAACCGGGTGGACTGGTGAGCGGAGTGAGGCAGCCGTCGCAAGGCGGCGAGCTATGCCCATTCTGCGCGTCGACGTACCTGCGCGGGGGTCAGATCAGGAGATGGGTAGGATCAGGAAGGGGGATGGTGGTGATAAACAGGAAGAATGTGGGTGGGTGGAATAGCATAGTGGGTGAACTGTGATCAAAATCAGACACAACCTGCCTAGATTCAGTAATCAATAAAACCATATCGATGAACCTAAAGGATAAACCGCAAAATACTATGCAGTAATGTTTGGAAGGGACGATTCATGGGCGACGCTGCGAACAATGAGGGGAGCTTCAACTGCTCCTCGGGGGTCGCTATGAGCAGGGGAAAGGATGGGCAAGGTGGGAGGGCGGCAAAAAAGGGAGAGTCGAAAGTTAAAAGGGAGTCACAGTGGGTAGAATGACGGTGGCGCGTAAAGCGTAGTTGGCGATATCATTGTAAATGACATAAAACAGACAACAGAAACGGGAGGCGACAAATAAATGTATGAGAACTCCAATGGGTGCTCTGGAAGGGGCATTGTCTCAGTGTCTACGCTTTCCAATATTAATAGAGCTGTCTGTCTTTCAAAACATGAAAAGCATTTGACAGTTTTTGACAGTCTTTGAGTCAAATGTTTGTCCGCGGAAAAAATCATATGATAAGATAAGATTATATTTTGCATCAATCTATAATAGGGATTGTATGATGAGACGCCAACAGGCAACCCAAAGACTCCTGGTGTCCATGAACATGTACCAAGATCATGAGGTGCTGAGCAGCTAACATCATTGAATACATGCGTACATTGTTACTAGTGACTGCCTGACGGTCCAGACTTTCTAAAAATAAGGCCATATTCAAAATTTTGATACCTAAAAACCCACAGCGCAGTAACAAACCATGACCAACCACAAACTTCGGGCTCTGCCCTCGACACCCGCCCTGAGCTGCGTGTCTACCCAACACGCAACGAATGCTTGAGAGTCACTGTACCTGCGGACGGCGGTTTCGATGGTGCGGCAAAAGTATCGGTTGTCGAGTACCGCGTTGAGCGGTTCGACTTTGATGAGGCTGGTGCCAACGGCAACGCGGAAGGGGACGGGGCCGCCGGTGTCCACCGACCGCACATCCACGATGTGCGCCTCGTCGTAGCCGATGTTGTCGTCGAGGAAGAGGTGGAGCGCGGAGTGGTCGTTGGGGTCCAGGAGGAGGAGCTTCCCGGCGTGGCTGCGCTCGTTGTGCCGCTTCCAAAAGGGATAATAGTCGCGCAGCGCGAGAGAGTGGCAGCCCGGCCGGCCCACCCGCTCTGCCAGCCCCGCGTAAATCGCACTGAAGCCCTCTAGCACGCGGGTGCCCTCACCGCGCCCCACTTCTTCCTCACTCACCTTCGCCTGCGACAGCACCGACAGAGGGACGCCTGTGCGGGAATTCGAAATATATATCCGTAAATTATCATATAAAACGACGTAATAGGTTGACGGCTAGAAACGCGCTAACGCGAAAGGTGTCTCGCAGAATGAAGATATGGGCTGGTAGGGCAGAATGGGAATAAAGATGATGCATAGGGCATACAATGGACAAAGAAGTGAACGATAAAGTGAACGACAAAGAAGTGAACGATACAATGGGTGATGAGAGTAACGACCACAATCGGATAATGGGAAGGTGTAAAAGAGTGCGGGAGTTGCGGCACGGCTCACCCAGTGCAAGTTTTGTGCCCTCCGCGGTGAGCCCCTCGCGATGGAAGGCCCCAAAGCAGCCCGCCTCCTCAGTGAGCCGGATGTCCACGCGGCCGTCGGAGCCGTCCATGCGGACGCCGGGGTAAGAGGGGTGCTGCCCCGTCGCAAACAGGTTGATCTCCTCCACCACGTCCGCGAGGTCTGACCCAAAGGTGCGGAACACGAGCGTGAAGTCCAACTCCTCCTCTTGCAGGTACTGCAGCAGCGCGAAGAAGGAGGGGACGATGTGGCGCACGGTGCGGCCCGCCATGAAGGGGCCTGCAGGTTGAGCGGCCACACAACAAAAAGCAAAATGAACACTGTTTGCTGGAAATTGAAATATAAACTCTCTGCCGAGAAAATTGTCAACACATGTCAACGAAATATTCCCTTTAGCATAGCTACAGAAAACAAAGAATGCTTAGAGTGGATAGTGAAATCAAACTTGTGCTGGTTAAAGATATGGAACATTGTGCAGCATTACTTGGAACACCAAATAGAAAAACATACAGAGCCAACATCGACTTGCGCTACTTCACACATGCTCTGAGTTTTTCTTTGCGTGTAACAAGGGAAGAGACCGAGGGAGAAGGAGAACGTGCTATGGGAAGGGGTGTATCCGTGGTAGATGTGAGTGCGTGTATATGAAGTGCATGTGCAATTGAGCAGAGACAATGTTGTGGATGAGAGGTGTGAAGGTGTGTGTGGAAGAGGATGATATTTTAGAATCGGGTGTGTGGCATGTACTTTTCTAAAAGTGGAGCAAGGGCGTCTAGACGGAGCAAGTGTCCACGTATTGATGATGGCGACAGAGGATGTATGCATTGTGAGAATGGGGCTGCATACGTGTGGATTTTATAGGAGTGCCTACAAATACATCTTGGAGAGAGAAAACATAAATTACGGAAAAGAGCAAATGTGCTTTGTGATTTTAGGTGTGTGCAGTATGAGGTAGCATGCGTCGGTGTGACAAAAGTCTCAACGTGCTGAGACATGAGGTGTTTGTGTGCGCGCGTGTGTGGGAGCATGTGTTAGTGTGCGCGCGCGCGAGTGTGTGTGAGCGTACACGCGCGCGCGTGTGTGTGTGTGTATGTGTATGTGTAAGTCTTAAAATTTAAGCGGGGACTGTATATTACGTGGTAGTGAACATGCTTTCTGTGTATGATCGATGTGCGCATGCGTGTGTGTCTGAAAGAGAGAGTGCAGTGCTGCGAAAATACAATTACACGTGCATATCCCCGCGCGCGCACGTGTGTGTGTGTGGGGGGGGGGGGGGGGGGGGGGGTATTTTAGTAACTGAGTAGGAGAGGAGGGAGGGGGGACGAATAGAGAAAGATCGTGAATAGTGTCGCTCTTCGTTTTGAGGAATGTGTCAGGATAAAGATGGAGAATGCGTGAGCATGCGTGTGCGGAGGCATGAGCATGTTTGCGTGTGCGTGTAACAAGGGGAAACCGAGAAGCATCCCACACCTGTGGCCTCCTCAATTGGCAGTGCCAGTTTGCGGCACAACTGGCGATGGACGCCGCAAAACATTTCGCCAGGCTGCCCATCATCCGTAAAAGCGCGTTTTAGCTCTTGTCGGCGCGCCTTCACCTGGTTGTTGTGCAGCTGCGCCTCAGGACTGTCGCTGCTGTCGTCGTAGGGCAGCAGGAAGGTGTCCAGGAAATGGCGGTACGTCATCAGCTCAGGGTCGCCACAAGGACGGTCCGTTGCCAGTCGCCCCACCGGCTCCCAGTGCGCCGTGGCCCCTTCCTGCAGCTCCATCCTTCCCCAGCAGCACTCGCTGAGAAGCATATTGACTATTGCGGACATGTCTGCGCCCTGCTCTAGCAGTAACCGCGGATCAGCAGCAGTTTACGTGGGAAAGCACACATGGTTTACTTAGGGTTCAGGGTGGAGAGTACTGCAGATCAGTTGCGAAAGCGGTGCCCACCTGGACGGCATCTGACATGAGGATTGTCTTATTGAGATCGACGTGCAGAACGAGACGCTTAAGGCCGCGCTGGCTGGGCATGTGCTCCTCGCTCAGCGTGCGACCCGCCTTGAGGCAGCTCACATACCGCCGAACCAGCTCCGCTGCGGGGGTCCCCCCTAGCCGCACGAAAGCGCTCTCTCTTGGCACGAAGCCGGAGCTGCACACAGCACGTAACGCCGTCTCCTCTACACTATATTGTCGAATCATCATCCCCTGCTGCTGGGACGCCATTTTTTTGTCAGAAGACTTCACCATAGTCCTAGCGACGCCGCTGCGCTTTCGAAAAGACAGCCAAGATCGCAGCAACGGTTCGAGCTTTTCCTTTAAATACCGGAGTGGCGACCGGCGCCAGCCAAATTGAAAGGACTGTGCACGCGACGACAGGCGGTGCTGATCACAGAACCAGAGGGAGAACACTGACGCATAGCTATGGCAAAATAGACAACTGTGTGAAGACGGTTTGAGTAGGCTCTCAGGCACCGCTCATTTAGAGTCGGGCCGGTTGCAAGAAACCACTGTGTCATCGGGTAATATCGCTGTGTGTTGCGCGAATGGGTGGAGACTACCGTCGCAGTAGCCGCGATGAGCTCGCATATGCAATAATAACTATCGTTGCTTGCTTATCTATCAAAACCTGCATTTTCAAAAAGTAGTGCCGAGTACTAAAACGTTTCCCGTCCCTTTTTTCCTGCCCATGTGTTCGTGTTGTGCTTCTTGTAATTCACTTAGCGTTCGCTATATTACTTATTAATTGTAATTCACTCGATGATGCGCAAGAAATACCGCTCGCTGCTAACGTCTTGCAACCCTATCATCACCTCTACCTGCACGATACCCGTACTGAAAAAAATATGAGTACGGGTACAGATATCCATCGCTAGAAAATAACCCGCAGCGACAACGCAGACAATCAGAATAATACATATGGCGCGAATATTATCCGAGTATAACTTTACTGCATGTACAAGTCGCGATGGATGCCCAAAGAGCAAGGGAACGACCGTAGTACGGTACGAATGTTATACGATACCGACCGGGAGAGCATATTATATATAGATCTACTTCAATTTTGAACTACAATTGTGGTCGCTACTATAAGTAAAGTCTTCGTCTCACTGAAGTAATCAGCGTCTCTAATCTGTCTGCTCGGTTTCTTAGTTAGAGCTTCAAATCACTGGTAATGACACACACATATTCATAACACATACCATCATCTGCGATGCACATAAAGATCGATAGTCCATTGTAAATCATCCCGCCTCAACAAGCTCGCACTGCAGGGAGTCGCTGCTCAATCCTATGTGCAAATATATCGAAAGCTCCATTGTTACTCCCCACGAGGAGGACGGAAAGGGCGGCAAAAGCGTACCGTCAGCACGTCATGTAACGCATCCATGACGCTGACAGAGACCAGAGAATCACGGCCGCCAGCACCCATTTACATACAGCGTTAGGCCGATCTATCAATCAGCCCCCGCCCGATAGGCAAACGAGCCAGCCGCCAGGCTAGGAACGGCGCCGTTGCCTTGTCAGCGATGTCAGGGCACAACGCTCCACAACGCGTGAAGGGTTTTAATTCAGTGGCAATATGTTCTCGTTCATTTGCTACGCAAGGTACAGACGTCGGCAGTGCAAGGGTACTTCGAAGGGGAAGGTGCTGTTGAGTTTGTCGTCTTTGAATGCCAGTTGCAGGTCATTTTGCCGCTTGGCGTCGCCGAGTCCATCGTCCAGGTACGGTATTGGTAGCGACAATTGTACTCGTAGCACGAAAAATAGTGTGTCAGGTGTCATTTATCATGGCAAATATTCTCCTCGCTTAATAACTAACGTAAGATTTTAAAACTTGAGTAAGACTAAAGCTTTAAAGTACTTCGCATTTGAGTCCGGACTAATCCTTGCTCAGGCGAAGTTTAGTCCGGGCATCTGTCGCAGTATATAGATACAGAACATTTGGATAATGCGCTCTGATACTTAGAAGCCCTACTAATGCAGAGAAGTCCGGGCAACCTGCCATTGAGTCCGGGCAAACGTGAAGGAGTGCCAGAGGGCAACGTGACGAGCGCAGAGGAGCAATTTGCTGCTGCTAAGGTACCACAGGACTGGAGATTCTCGGCAGTACGCCATTACGGTACCCGTAGTAGCGTAGGCGGTTTTTCAAATAACCGTATATACTAGTATTGATTACGCGTATCTACAGTTTACTTACAGTTAGAGAATAACAAATAATATGTTTAAAAAAGTTTGTTTACAAGAAGAACAAGCACGGACAGGGAATAAAGTCATATATGACAGAATTAATTCCAAAATAAATGCTGCATGCAACACAATTCAAACAATTCGTCTTGATCTAGAGCGCACGAAAACAGCGAACCTAGACAAGGCAAGAGTCGTAAAACAATACTTGTCACATGACTATATCCTCGTACACGGCCTCGTACACATGTGCGTTCGTTGGGGGAGTTTTGGTCCACATGCTCACCGTAGCATCCGCCCCGCTCGCGAACGACCGCGCGCGTACGTAAGATGTACCCGCGACGATTGCCACACAGCACCCCACAGCCGCCGGCCCGTGCGCATAGCGATACATAAAGTTTGTACAGTCACACTAGCTGTATGTCGGAGGCATATACTTAGAGTGAATTGAGTGCGGTTTATCGCACTGAGTGCGGTAGTTTGTCGACCGGCCCGAAGCCGTGTCGCGAATGCGATATTCGGTCCTAGCGTCATAAACCCACCCTTGTAGACAATGCAACCACCACCTCCCGATACTTGCTCGCGCAGAAGCGGAGCGAGAATTATACCCTACGTCGACGACTTTCTATTGCTCGCGTAACAGAGGAGGCACTCACCTTGCGACAACGGTTGACCAACCTCCCGAACAGCCTCGGCTTGCTGCGACAACCAGCCAAAGTATTCTTGACATCAACATAAGTCGATCACCTCCTTGGAGTCGACATCAACACAAAGTTAGGGTACTTCTACGCTCCGGAGCCGAAACTCACCAAGATCGCGCAACAAGCAAAACAACTCATCGGATGCGCAACGCGGAACGCACGTTGGTTATGTGAGGTGCTACTTTGGTTAGGCTAAGTTGGCAACCTTAGACTAATAGTAGAACCTAATCTCTGGATCTAATTATACAGCGTAGAGAGAATTAGTAAGATTGTCTTAGGAACAGGGTTTCTTACAATCTGGGTGTGGCGTGATTCTATTCTGTACCGGTCTCTCTCTTCTACCAGTAAGTCCCCGTCTTAAATATCCACACCTCAGGTGTTCTAGAAACAGCCTTGGAACCTGTAGCTTGTACTGTCTGCAAACTAAACCAAACTATTACTAGTGGTACAGGTTAACTGAGATTACTTGTACCGTCTATCTAATCTTATCGCACAAGCTCTTAGAACTATCTAGAAAAGAACTATCTAGAAGAGATACTGCTAGTAACTCTGTACTGTCGAGGGAAAATACGGCGATACAGTTGTACTGCCGTGATGACAATAAAAGAGTCACTGAATATCGCTAAGATACAGGTACTATTTAGAGGAAATAAATAATGTCAGATACTAGCACTTAGCTAAATGGCTAGGATATGACACTCTCCCCTCCTTAAGCACCAGCGTCCTCGCTGTGCAGTACTCAGGGTCTTGGTTTCTTGGGGGTTCTTGCAGGCCAGCGATTGCGAAATCTGACAAAGTCAGGGGTGCCAGAAAATTCTCGATAAACATCCGTTCGAAGGAATTCGGAAAAGATGTTTAAGTGGTTGACTCCTCGCATGGGTTCCCAAGTGTCCTCGCTAGGTACGTTGAACGGTGCTGCCCAGCGGACCTTAAACAAAAGTCCCGTGCCATTGGAGTTAAAAGCCACGTCGAGTATTTTATCGACTTCAAATCGCTTCGCATCGTGCACAATCGGAATTGGCTGTGCACTGTTGGCCTGTTCTGGTTCTGAATTCCATTTCTCCAGTAGACTGGCGTGTACAACATCGTGAATCCGTACTCCAGGGGGTAGCTTAAGCCGAAATGCAACCGGGGAAACTTCCTCCGTAATGAGAAACGGTCCAATGTAGCGGTCGCGTAGTTTAGAACATGGCTGTTGTACAAACCGTAGATTTGTCGCCTTGAGCTTAACCTTGTCGCCAACTGTAAAAGGTACTGGTAACCGGTGCCGATTTGCAGCGTCTTGCATGTGTGCTTGGGCTGCTTTGACGCAGTCGTGGGCAAATCTGTGCATCTCGACCAGAATCTTCACTTGCTCCGATAAAGTACGGCTAGGCTCGTTATCGTCAAATGTAGCCGTTGTTGGAGATGTCGGCTCAAATCCTAGCGTCGCCTTAAATGGAGACATAGTCGTTGACGTAGAAACCGCTGCGTTGATCGCGAACTCCACGTTGGTAAGCTGTTGAACCCAGTCGTCGTGCAAGGGGTGCACATAGCATCGTATGACTTGCTCCCATGTCTGGTTTACTCGTTCAGTTTGGCCATCTGTCTGGGGGTGATAGCTAGTAGAGATATTAAGCTTGGTGCCAACAGCCCTAAATAGGGTTTGCCAGAAGTCGCTCATAAACCGGGGATCTCGATCGGATATTAATTTCCGTGGTAAGCCAAAATGCCGAAAAACAGCGCGGTGCATAACTTTTGCTAATTGTTCCGCTGTAATCGTTTTCGTAATTGGCTCGACAATCGTCCGTTTCGTAAGCATACAGACGAATACCACCACAGCATCATACCCATCGCACTCAGGAAGGTCCGTAATCAGGTCAAGCGATACATGCTCAAAGGGCCTGGTCGGTACCTCATGCGATTGAAGGAGTCCATAAGGCTTGTGTCGCGCTGCCTTGTTGCGTTGACATGTAACACAGCTGCGTACATAGTGTTGTACTGTCCGCTTCATGTTAGGCCACCAAAACGTCCGGGTTACTGCTGCCAATAGTCGAATAATACCAGGGTGTCCCGCGGTCGGTGCGTCGTGTAGTTCGTACAATACTCTTGATCGCAATGTAGAGACGTTCGGAACATACAGTCTTGTCCCGTAGGCGTACAAGAGTCCATTAGATTGACGTACCAGCCAGGTAGGCAGAGATTTCCGGGTAAGCAGATATTTGTCCGAATCATAAGCACTTTTGATTTCCGCATGAAGTCCAGAGTCAGGATGTAACCGGGATTCCAGGGAAAAAATCTGTGCGTGTAACTCGCATTCTGCTTCGTCGTTGGTCCAATCGCGTAACAGTTGCAGCTTCTGTAATGAGTCCTTCAGGTCAGGTCGGCGAGACAGAGCGTCTGCCTGGTTGACTGCTCCCTTCTTGTATACGATGTCCATCTGTCGCTGGTAAGGTGCTAAAACTTGAAGCCATCGCACCTGTCGAGTAGACAAATCGCGCTGCCGAAAGAAGTGTCGCAACGTGTCGTGGTCCGTAATTACAGTAAATCCCGCCGCGCCATCTAAGTAGCAACGGAACTTCAGTAGAGCGTCTCGAACTGCCAGTAGCTCTTGTTCGTGGACATGATAGTGTACCTCATGCTTGTTCATCTTTCGAGCATGGTACGCAACAGGTTGTAATCCAATACCTTGGTCTTGTAATAGCACAGCTCCTACTGCAAATCCAGAAGCATCTGTGTACAGTGTGTACCTTGCATTAGGAGAAGTGTCAGGAATTACCAGTACTGGTGCACGTACCATCGCGTCTTTAATTTGCTCGAATGCTGACTCGGCTTGAGGAGTCCAACGAAATTCCGGTGTCTTCTTGGTCGGGTCCGTTAATGGGGTTGCTAGGGTTGCGAATTGGTTGATAAACCTCCGGTAATATCCAGCAAGTCCCAGAAATCCACGTACTTCAGTCACAGATTTCGGTCGGGGCCAATTTTGTACTGCCTCAACCTTGTCGGGGTCCATTCGGATCTGTCCAGCTTCCACCACATGCCCAAGAAAATTGACGCTCGATCGTCCGAAGTAACACTTAGAGAGTTTGATATGCAACTGGTGTCGCTGCAACTCTCGTAACACGAGTCGAATATGCTCGAGGTGTTCGTCGGCCGTCTTACTGTAGATCAACACGTCGTCCAAATATACCACGCAGAACTTGCCAAGATACGGGGCCAAAACTCGATTCATCATCGCTTGGAATCCAGCTGGGGCGTTACAAAGTCCAAAGGGTAGAATGCAGTACTCGAACAGTCCGTAATGAGTTCGGAATGCTGTCTTATGTATGTCGCGCTCTTTGACTCGAACTTGATGATAGCCTTTATACAGGTCCAGCGTGCTGAAATAGTGAGCCCCATATAGCGAGTCGAGTAACTCATCAATCCGGGGTAACGGTGTTCGGTCTTTCCTCGTGAGGTCGTTGAGTTTCCGGTAGTCTACGCACATACGCATGGTACCATCCTTCTTGCGTACAAATAAAATCGGGGCACCGTACGGAGATTTAGACGGACGAATCCAGCCTTTTGCGAGTAAGTCTTGCAACTGTACTTGAACCTCCCGGAGTTCTGTTGGTGACATACGGTACGTTCGCTCCTTAGGTGGTTCATCGCACTCCAAATTAATTTCAAAGTCGCACTCGCGAGTTGGCGGTAGACCGTCAGGCTCCTTAATAATGTCCGTAAACTCATTCAGGGAATCTCGTAACGAAGTCGTCCACTCAGGTTGTTGATCAGTGTTGATGTCGTCGACCGCGTCCTGTACTTCTCGTAGTCCAATCACGAAGAGGTCTGCTGGTTGTTGTCTAAGCAGCTTTGCCATCGCATCCGCCTCCAAGTGATGTACTGTCACAGGTACGGTGTACTCGTCGCCAGACACCATAGCTTCGCCAGTTTTACGGTCGCGAATCGTTTTAGTAGACCAATCTATATCCGGGTTGACGGCTTGTAACCAAGGTTGACCGAGGATGATGTCGAATTTATCCAGTTCTGTCGTAATTGCGTCCAGACGTATGTCTAGGGTCCCTACTGTGAGTACTTCATTCCGTAGTCGCTGGCGAGTCGTAGTTGTACTACCATCTGCCAATTTTATCCGGTATTTCTCTCTAGTAACCGTCGGGATGTGATGCTCCCGTACCCACTCAGCCTTGCAGAAATTTTCCGAAGCGCCAGAGTCAACCAAAATACGGCATCGATGTCCGCGTAAGGTGCCTCCCAACACTAACAGACTTGTTCCAGACTGGGTTGTGGATACATGTAGCGTCGCAGGAACACTGTCTTCTAGTCGGACGTTCTTGTTCATCCGCCCGTCGATCGGTTTCCCAAAAGTCTCGTAACGAAGAGGGAACTGCTGATCTCCACGGACTAGATAACCCGTACGCCGTGCCGAAATCAATTCCTTCCAGGTAGCCCATAATGCCGGAGAAGTTGACGAAGCGTCCGGTATCGATCCGGGTCGAACGCGAGCGATATACACGTAGCGCTTATTTTGTCCGGAAGACTCCGTCCCTAAAAGGCGTAAATTTGTTTCGCTCACCTTAAATCCAGTTGTCTCCGTAAGAGCTCGCACTGCTGTGTATTCCGGGGTCGCGTCTTCAATCTCCTGTTTGCCACCACGAAACCAGACCATGCCAGTGTCCTCTTTCGCTAGTAACACTCGTCGGCCATCGGTAACAAGAGTCGTCGAGTGAGTCCAGTAGGTCTTCGGGGGATTTTGTAGGTTCTGAGGCAGAAATCGAACTCGATCGGTGTCGTCGACGTAGACTTGCGTCGTCCATCTTGTCGGTCCAACATCTTGCCTTCTTCCTTCTATTCCATCGTTCGTGGGGCAGGTAAACACATGTTCTTTCGCCGCCAGCTCGTCGACAAGTCGGAAATTTCGCAGCAGCTTGAACCATGGTTTTGCCCTCCATTTTGGAACCACTATAACCGCTCTCAGATGGGGATGAAGCAGTTTACTCCGCAAATAATGGCCCAAAAAATCTTCTAATTCATTAAATGGCGCATTTAGCCAAATTCTCCGGTACTTCTGTAAATCTCTCTCCTGAAATGGGCGCGCCGGACAGCAAAAATCCTCCGCCACTTGAGAATTAAGGCCGTCATTATCGCTAGCTCCATCTAAGTCGAAAGGTCCGTAGGTCTGAGAGTACTTCAGGAAATACTCCCTATTCATCATCCAGTCGCTAAAGTCCTTGCTCCTAAAGACTGGCCTCAATGTCGTTTGAGGTAACGGGTCTCGTACTTCTTCTGTTCTGGTCTCTTCCTGAGTCGCTGTAGGAGACGAAACCTCATCCTGCAGCTTGCCGCGAGCTGCCGACTCAGGTCTCACTTTCCCGGCCGGGATTTCCTCGTTCTGTCATTCTTCTTGTTCTTTCTGTCTGAGCAGTCGATAGCGATGTGTCCCTTCTTGTGGCAAATGAAGCACTTGCCCTCCTTCTTAAATCTGTCGACCTCCTCTTGAGTGAGGCGTCTAATCTCGTACAGCTCCCGCGGCTTTTCTTCGGTCGCGCCATGCGAATCTTCCTCCAACTCACTGTCGATCTCCTCCGCTGCCTCTGAAAAGTCGCTGTCTTCTTCGATGGCGTTCAGTCGGCCTGTCGAGCGTTGGGTCGTCTCAATCTTGGTCTCCGCTGCCTCCGCTCGCAGAGCTGCTTGAATCGCCTCGTGTCGGGTCTTAGGGTTTTTCAGGGCAACATCCTTATGAATCGAGGGTCTCAAACCGCGCTGGAAGTCATGTACGTTATCTTCTTCGTGACGGTGAGGAAGCTCCAATAATTGTTCTCGAAAATAGTTCGCGTACTTCAGGACCGTGGTTTTCAGTCTCGCTTTGTCCAAATTCAATCTCGCTTGTTCCGCCGGTGTTCTTCCGCAGAATTCCTGAATTAAAGATTTCTCCATCTCAGAAACTCCGGAAAATCCTCCACCGACTTCATCTCCAGTCTGCGCAACTTGGGAGTACCACCACTTCGATAGTGGTCCTTCCAGAAAGCCAGATACCCAGTACACTCCTCTTTGCTCTTCAGGGTTAACGCTGTGATACCGTAGATACCCTCGTGCATGTCGGAACCAGTTTCTCAGCTCGTCGATGTTAGTCGTAGCGATGCTCTTGATCTTGGCTGGTTTGACATCGTTCGGCATCATGCTTGGCATCTCTCGCGTCCTCTCCGATCTCAATTGTTCTCCTCGAAGAAAATTCTCCGTTTCTCGGCTTCTGTTCACTCGTCCTTCAAAATGTCTGAAACCGTTGTCGACGTGGTCACGCAGTTGAGATAACTCAGTCGAAAAAGTGTCAACTCGGTTACTTAGTCGTTGTAGCATCTCGGTGACGTGTACCGACATAGGCCCCATCGTGGGACTCGATCCTTCTCGCACTGTGTGTCTTCTACCATCTGTCGACGTCGGCTGTGTCGGCCCAGAAGGCGCCCCCTCTGGTCGACCATCAACTTCCTCTGGTAGTCTCTCTCCTGCTCGGTTAGACATCTTCGTCTCGTCTAGCTGTTCTGAGGCTCCGAAACCACGTGTGAGGTGCTACTTTGGTTAGGCTAAGTTGGCAACCTTAGACTAATAGTAGAACCTAATCTCTGGATCTAATTATACAGCGTAGAGAGAATTAGTAAGATTGTCTTAGGAACAGGGTTTCTTACAATCTGGGTGTGGCGTGATTCTATTCTGTACCGGTCTCTCTCTTCTACCAGTAAGTCCCCGTCTTAATTAAATATCCACACCTCAGGTGTTCTAGAAACAGCCTTGGAACCTGTAGCTTGTACTGTCTGCAAACTAAACCAAACTATTACTAGTGGTACAGGTTAACTGAGATTACCTGTACCGTCTATCTAATCTTATCGCACAAGCTCTTAGAACTATCTAGAAAAGAACTATCTAGAAGAGATACTGCTAGTAACTCTGTACTGTCGAGGGAAAATACGGCGATACAGTTGTACTGCCGTGATGACAATAAAAGAGTCACTGAATATCGCTAAGATACAGGTACTATTTAGAGGAAATAAATAATGTCAGATACTAGCACTTAGCTAAATGGCTAGGATATGACAGGTTACCCGTCACAAATTGGTAGTCATTCGATGCACCACTCATTACAATTCCTTTTCCCGGCAATTCCAATTGCGCGCCTCTTCCTCATGGAGCTTCACTCCATCGTCGAAGGGAAGTGGGGAGGCCTCGTCCGTCTCATACCACAACTACGTCGAGACCTAAAGTAGTGGACACATGTCCCCAATCAGTCCTACGGCAAGCCGATTTACAAGCCCATCGAGACCGCGCACTTACACAAGGACAGCTCGCACTACGAATGGGGCGCAGTACTCAACGAACGACTCGGGGTCTTTGGATTTGGAGCGCAGAAAACGACCTACGATACATTACATTGAAAGAGCTAAAAGCTGTACGCCACGCCGTCGAGAGCTTACTACCGCAGCATACATGCCGCAACGTCCTTGTGCACGAAGATAACCATGCGGTATGTCCCACTTTGACAGACCTAACCTTGCTCTCACATGTGATGCTGGAGGGACTACGGCGCCTTTGGTGCCTACTCGACTCTAACATCATTGCAACGATCTTGGCAACGTCTTTCGATCGGCAGGCAACGTCTTGGCCGACAAGCTAAGCGGACACCTTGACAACGACGATTGGAGGCTCGATCCGGTTCTATTTGCAAAACTCGAACAGAAATTCGGCAAGGACTCGATCGACGTCCTCGCATTGGCGCTCGACATAGTGCTACCACGGTACAATGCAGGTTGGAGGGACTCCACGTGCGAAGCCGCGGACGCTCTACATCTACGAGACTCCGAATGGTAACAAAAAAGTAATTGGTGCCCCCCCCCCCCCTCCCCCCCCACCCCCCGTGGCCCGTGCAACCCAACCTCGTCCCCAAAACGAGCGGAGCGGCCTAGCGGCTACAATATTCGCCCCTATATGGACATGCAAGGTATGGCACCATGCGGTTGTCGAGATGGCCTCCGATGAACTTATCGTAGCTCACCGTCCCAAATTGTTCCAACCCGGGCGTCGGGCGCTACGCTGTACGACAAGCGGTCCTCACTAGCCCGTTATTGTATTCCTATTTTCAAGTCTGCAACCGTACATGTGAACGGTCAACTTTTTCTTAAAGGACCACGGCATGGAAGCGATTGCCCTTGGCAGCCTCGTCACTAAGGTAAGAAAAGGACTTCCAGCTTCACATGTAGCGATTGACGACACAAGTACACGCGTAAATATGCCAACATCCGTCGCCTTCAAAGCCCTTCGCACGGCCCAAGCCCTACGACTCCAACTCACCGGGGCAACAAGGGGTGCAACGCTACACACCAGCTCAATACGCGATTAAGTACAACTTCTTCGTGCTTGTACCGCAATCGTAATAATGTACTTGTTCTCGCAACGGACAAGGCATC
>JAPMLY010002324.1:0-30000 GCA_026401115.1 Tetraselmis chui | reverse complement strand
GCGGACGGCGAGCTCTCGTGCCAAATGTACCAGCGTTCGTGCGACCTCGGCCTGGGCGTCCCCTTCAACATCGCCTCGTACGCGCTGCTCACTTGCATGATCGCACAGGTGTGCGGCCTGAGGCGCGGCGAGTTCGTGCACACTCTCGGCGACGCACATGTATACTGCAACCACGTGGAGCCGCTGAAGGAGCAGCTGCGAAACGCACCCCTGCACTTCCCGGTGAGTTGGCTTACCCCCCCCCCCCCCCCCCCCCCCCCACACCACCATGCAAGCGCCCCTTCCATGCGTGCTTCATCGTTTTCAATTGTGTTCGCACCCCTCTTAATCAAGCGATGCGAGGATATGCGGTTGAAACTAGTAGGTACTCAAAAAAGGGTTGAGTGACACCTTCGGGTGACAACTTTAGTCATGATATACCAGCAGAGTATCTGCGTTTCGAGCCGACCCTATGATGAGGAGGTGTTAATTCACATCAGTGTAGTTCTGCCGCGGGACATTTGCTAAAATCGCTGAACTTGCTAAACTCAGTCTGTATGACGGCGGTTTATTGGCGATTCGTTAGTTGATCAGCGAATAACTAACGATTCGCTGATATTACAAAATCAGGTGCCTGGCTATTTTGGCGGCATTTTCGTCGCTTCCCTGGCATGGGTGCTGTAGACTCTCGTTCATTGCGCTATGACAGTTCTGTCCGCATGCACCATTGCGTTCGTCGATGTGCTTCTGCTCCCTTTCGACGATTTTTGGGGGGATGTGCGGCGTGAGTTCATGCAACGTCTTTCTGCTGCAATTCATGGCACTCTGGGTTCTTATCTTCGCGACGCTTTGCAGAAGGGCAATGCTGATGCTGTGGCATGCCTTCCTGTCCCTCGGGCTTGGGTCTGTGGGGTTTTTACCTCTGTCCTCCCTTTTGCTTGGTGGCTTTCAGTGCTTTTTCTTGTAAAAATAATGATTTTTATTGGCTGTTGTTGGCGTTTAGGGTCTAGGGTTTGGCGTTTGTGTGCATGACCATGTGCCGAGTTTATTGCTTACAAGAAATAAAGGCAGTGTAGTTATTTTGTCTACCGCCGATGTCTTCGAGCTTGACGTGTTTTACGCAAAGAATAAATTAGAAATTTTCTTACAAGAAAAAGCAGTGGAGGCCACCAAGCAAAAAATCATCCCGGCGTATCTGATGGAAACAATATGTCATACAGTGAATTCTGACGGGGTTTATACAAAATTACCATCGTACACCTCATTTGTTTCTTTCGAGAACACGAACGATCGACCTGTTACGGTAACTCACCATCGTCGATGGTACGGATTGTCGTCCGTCATTACCTAGTCAGCATTGTCCGCGTGAGTTCCAAGAGCAAACTAATAATAATTTCTTACAAGAGAAAGCAGTGGAGGCCACCAAGCAAGAAAAAGAAAGAAAGGAAGAAAAAACCCAAGAGCAAACTAAGAATTAGCTAGCGGTACGGTAGATACTACCGTACAACCGGTAGCCAAGTAGAAAATACGATGGAAATAAACACAAGCGACATATGACGACTTGACGAGCGAAAGATGTTGGAATAATTAAAATAAGCAGATCAGGAGAAGAATGATTCCAATTCTCGCCAGTCAACGTCGTAGGTGTCCCCACATCTTGAGCACCATATGATCTGTTCTTATCTTGCAAGAAATGAATGTGTCAAGTATGGTTGCTTTGTGATGCTGAGCACCATTTTGTGTCTTCAAGTCACGATGAGTACGGGTACGATGATATGCCAACATAGCGATAATACATACCATTATTATCATCTTTTTCTACTATCATTTATCAAATTATTTTACAAGAAGTGAAAACCACCAAGCAAAAAGGCAAAAGAAGGAAAATCCCCGCACAGACCTTCAGTTGTTGTGGGCCCCTCTAGCGCAAATTCAAGACAGGCGGAACGTAAGGTTGCTTTGATGCAGTAGCTGCTCGTCAGCTGCAAAACTATGACTACTCGTCTCTCGTCAGTCCAAATGATCAATGAATTTGGATTCGTCGCCGCTCCGCCGTTTTATTCTTATGTACCTCAGCGATAAGATTACGAACCCGCGTGCTGGCGGCGGAAGAGCATCGAAACGAAATAATGATTATGAGATAATGATGGCTAGCTACTTTTTCTAATTCATCGATGACATGTTCGATATAAATATATAGCTGCTATTAATATATATTTAGAGCTATATTAATATTGTAAAAATGTATGATATAAATGTATAGCTGCTATTAATTTGGAACAGGGACGGTAGTGCCGATGCTGTGGCCATCTGCCTCCCTGTCGAGGGACTGACTATCTTACAAGAGAAAACAGAATAAGCCACCAAGCTAAAAGAAGAAAATAGGAAAAAAACTTAAGCCCGAGGAACATGAAGGTATGCCACAGGATTAGCACTGCCCTTCTGCAAAGCATCGCGGAGATAGGAACCCAAAGTAACATGAAGAGCAGCAGAAAGACGTTGCATGAACTCTCGCCGCACATCCCCCAAAAAACGCACAAAAGAAACAAAAGTACTTCGACGAACGAAATGCTGCATGCGGACGAAACTGTCAGAGCGCACAGAACGAGATTCAGCAGCACCCATACCAGGGAAGCGACGAACTGCCACCAAAATATCCAGGCGGTCAACCAACTCAGCGACCATCTGCCTCCCTGTTCCTCGGGCTTATTCCTCTTTTTTCCATTTGATTGGTGGTTTCCACTGCTTTTTTCTTGTAATTCAGTTTATTATGTATCTGCTGCTAGCGAACTGGCGATACGGGACGACCGAGGCGTACGGTATGCATAGATAGTAGGTATAGATAGTCGGTATTTATTCGCATATCACATCCTTCTGCCGATGTTTTGTACATATACTATTGCAGAAAGTGTGATTAGTACAAATCCAGCCGATGGGTGGGTCAACGCTATTGATTCGAATACCGACCCGGT
The DNA here is from genome assembly GCA_026401115.1 of Tetraselmis chui. Taxonomy (NCBI): domain Eukaryota; kingdom Viridiplantae; phylum Chlorophyta; class Chlorodendrophyceae; order Chlorodendrales; family Chlorodendraceae; genus Tetraselmis; species Tetraselmis chui. The sequence continues at coordinate 27,049 of JAPMLY010002324.1, read as the reverse complement.
GTCGCTATTCGTATCATCGGCGCGGGAATATAGAGGGGAGCGCGGCTATCACACCGTACGGGTTCCTTACGGACTGCCGCCATGTGTCACGCTCGCGCCCTGGCTGGGTTTCTACTAAAAAATCATTGAGATCTACATCAGTGAAATCGAATTCTTTAAAGATAAAGGTATGGAAGCCACCAATCAAAAAGAAGAAAGGAGGAAAAAAATCTAGATTCACATTAGTTATGAAGCGTCAATACGAAACCACCAATGTCGTCGCTCGTGACAAATCGTAGCATAATATATAGCCACGTATCATAATAAAAAAAAAATCTTACAAGAAAAAGCAGTGGAGGCCACCATGCCAAAAAAAAAAGGGGGAGAAAGGAGGGAAAAACCTAAGCCCGAGGAACAGGAAGGCATGCCACGTATCAAAATCGACCCGATTATAATAATTACAAATGTGCTGATGCCTTTTGGATCGCGTGTTGGAGGTTTCATGCCGTCGTGATTGCTCAAAACTTTTTTACAAGAAAAAGTAGTGAAGGCCACCAAGCAAAAACAAGAAAAGAGGAAAGAACCTCAGCCCCTCCGAACAGGAAGGCATGCCACCGCATCAGCACCGCGTCGTGATTGTTCCTAAATGAGATGGCAACTTCATCAATTGAACCATTACAAATGACACAACAAAGTTCTCTCAACATCAGAGCACGGTATTTGCCTGGTTATCGTGGAAGGATCACTGAGACAAATTGCAAGAGGCATGATAATGTCTGTCCAGCCAAAAATCCAAGCATGTTCGAATTCTTTTTTTGATTAAATTATCTTCGATTTTAGTGTCGCGTAATTTCTTTTTCATATGTATCAGGTGTTGTTTTTTCATTCATTTCCATTTGTGCCTACGATTAAGTAATCAATGAGAAACGCGCTTGTTCCACTATTGGCGTGTAAACAATGTAGTATTTCTCGGCTGGCATCAAGAAAACCCATCTTTCACGGATGGTGGCAATGTGTTCTCTTTTGGCATGCGATATCATATATTGCACCGAAAACTGACGCGGGTGAGGCTCTGACCTATGGCCTCTCCTATGAACGCGCACAGACGTTGGAGATCAATCCCGAGAAGACCGACATCGACTCGTTTACGTTTGACGACTTCAAGCTGATCGGCTACAAAGCGCACAAGAAGATCGAAATGAAGATGGCCGTCTGAGCCCCCCCGGCGGCTCGGTTATTGTACAAAAAAGAGGGGCGCCGAGCGAAGCGAACTAGAAAGCCGCGTACTACGGCTCCCGCGCTGTCGCTTCCGCTAAAAGAAAAGAGCAGCTCTGCCCGGCGCGTTCATTCACTCCCAACGTTTTCCCGTTGTACTTGACCTCGATCATGCTGCCAAGTCGCGCAGCGAATGTAAGAAATTCGTGCCAAGCAGCTACGACTGCACTGATGACGAATCCGACAAAAATACAATCATGAATAACAGCCGCTACTGCATACATTGCGAGGCTGACACGTTTCTGCCGCGTTTGTCGGCTTGGTCTGCGCCCCGTGCAGCCTTCCCGGTTGCCGTGCCATGGCTTTCGTTCCCCTGGTGTCACTCTTTCCCGCGTTTCATTCTGCCTTTGCTTTTCAATTGCGCGCGTTACTCAAGGAACTAATGGTGGCCGGCGAGTAGCAAAACAACGTAATGATGTGGAAATGTATGAGGGGCGAAGACGCTTCTCTGAACGAATTATCACTATATATAGAATTACGCATGCTAAACTAACAGCATTGAAGTTCCAGAAAGCTCCATTGAAAGGTCCAACATTGAAAGGAACATCCAAAGTAACAGCATTGAAAGTTCCAGAAAGAAAGGATTTCTAAGGGGTTACGGAGGTAAAGTAGTGAGCAAAACTTGGCCAGATAAACTGTGGAAGGCGTCAAAGCTGGTGTGTCATAATGGTGGAAGCTGCGACTTTTCTTGAACTTAGCTTTTAGATATTGTACATACACTTGAATGAATGCCCGAGTCAGAGCAATGACTGTTGCACAAAACGCGCTGCATTGGGCAGAAGCATGAGGTGGTTTGAAGTGGGACATTTATGTAGAGAGAATAAAAGGGCTGCCACGAGGATGTTCCAGCGAAACAGAGACAAAAGATATATCTCCATCTAATTTCATTTATTCAATTACAAAACAGTGCATCATCAACGAAGAACAGCCCCACAGTTCCCGTCAGTAGTGTCTGCATGTCTACAACCAGTGGCTGCAGCTAAAACAACAGCTAACGTCAGGTCAAAACTGTCAGCGAGGAAGGGTGGAGGCTTCAGCGCCCCCCACCCACCCCACTGCTTGTCATTTTACCGTCCCTCGCTCCCTTCGTTGGCGGACAGACGTTGGCACTCGAGCACCAAATTCGCAAACGCAGCGGCCCAAATGACGGCAGAGACAGCCAAAGCACAGCGAGCGGTGCTCCGAGGATTGATCCTGTCCCTTTTCCCGCGCCCGCTGATGCTTCCCCCACCTCCACCCTCTCCATGTCCAGACACCCCACGCACTACCTCCGCTTGCCGAGACCCCCACTGAACCCCCGAGAATGATGGGCCACCCCCACGCATGCGCTGCAGCCCTCCCCACCCCGCCGCTCCCGATGACCCGCTTCCTACCCTCGCCCCGGCCACACCTCCCCATGCCCCGCCCTCCTCCCCCCCAAGCAGAGCCGACAGACAGACCTCGCTGCCGGTGGTACTAATGAGGGGGTGAAGCAGCGCTAGCCCCGCGGGCACCACCAGCGACACCACCAGCGCGGCGGTGCAGAGTAGCAGCCCCAGCACCGCCCTCAGCACCGGCATCGACTCGATCAGCAGAGCGGAGGCGCCGCGGCTGGCGCAAATGGAGGCCGCAAAGGAGGCAAGCATAGCCGAGCGGATGCTCACCGTCTGCCACAACTCGGGTCGACGCTGCAGCCAGCGCCCCACCCACCCACCACTCCGCTGCTCGCCATGGCTTGTCAGCAGGGGGGCGGTCATGTCAGGGTCAAACTCTTGCCTAGTCAGCGTGTTGTGCCACCACTCCATCGCCGCGTCTATGCACAGTCACAGGTGCAAGTCATGTCAGTATCAAGCGTACGACTTACGTTCAGAAAAAGGGATGCGGGTTGCGTAGCGAATCGTGCGGCGTACCGAGCGCAAGGCGCAGGTGGTCCTCGATAGGCCACATCGCCAACGGGATACTCGCCAGCAGCAGGACGGTGTACAAGAGACGAAGGATGATGTTAATGACCGCCGCCGCTCTGCTGGATAGCACGATAAACTGGAATACAGTAGCGGCACAAGACATAGGTCAGCAACAAATGCCACTGTCAATGCTAATAGACAGGCAGACAGACAGATACATACAAGCAATTCGACAGAAAGGACTAAACATAGTACAAAACTAAGATGTTTATCGTGGAAAGTGTTATATAACTCAGGAAGAGCCCAGCAGATTTCAGGAAGATGCTGTGGCTTAGGAAACAGGAAGTGGATTGACTGCTGACCTCGAGGTTGGCGATGATGAGGTCGTCCCGAAAGTTGAGGTGGGTCCCGGGCACATTGGAGTCCATCACAACGCAAGACGCAAGCCCCGCGATCGCATACACAGCGCACGCAGTCGCCATACTCCATCCCATGCTACCCTTGAAGCTCATCTGACAGACATGCTCACTCGAAAGACCATGGTACTGTCTCATCTGAGGGCGGGGGAAGCGTGACATGAGTCCCTCAGCCTGCAATCAATGGACGTGAATAACGTTGAAGGGCTTGGTGTCGCAGGCGGGTACGTACCAGAGGCTTGATGTTTTGGTTGACACAAAACGCAAACAGAACATTGGGCAACGTGTAGCAGATCTCAGAGAGGTCGCGGGAAAGCTCAGTCCAGTTTGACACCCTGTGTCATCCCAACATGCAGCATCAAGGTAGCATCAGCCCCCTCCACACACACAAACACACGCACACACACGCACACACACAGACACACAGACTCACACACACACACACACACACACACACACACACACACACACACACACACACACACACACACACACACATACACACAGGAGCTTGCATGCGCATTTAGAATTGACAACCTAAGCAAAGTCGGCAGTTGGGTGTAACCTGGCAAAGGGTAGAAGGCCGACGCCCGAACTACGGTCATTCACAACTCCCCACAGCGCCGTGACCAACAGCACGGCCACAAACGCGACAGCCGCCAACGTGACAACAAGACTCAGTGGTCCGTAGTTCCCCCATTCTCGCGAGGGCAGAAACGCCAGCGTAAGCAGCACCACCAACACCCCCTGCCGCGCAGTTCACATTACGCCAATGTAAGTCGCATCCCACCATATATCTGAAACCGGTACGCTTACATGCAGTGCTCAAATTAGGAGCGACATTCTGGAAGGTCTACATTACTGACTCACCGTTACTGAGCGCGCAGTGATACAGTTGTCGTGCACACAAGTGCTGACCAACAGACCGCTGTCGGGTTCAAAGAGCACGTCGCCGAGGACAGAGAGGTAGAGCAACGTCAGGAACCAACACATCCCCGTCACAGCGACTGCGGAACAGACAGCCCACGGACGACCCATCGTCTGCGAAGGGAACCAGCCGAAGCACCAATGTGGATGGTGCTGGGCGTGCCTGTGCAACCAGCAAGAATGCAACGTCACTTCAGCGCAATCCTTGAACATTAAAATCCCTTACATAGACCACGTGGTTCATGTAGGGAGGCTGGAGGGTGTGGCAGGCTGGCCTCTGGGCGAATCAGAGGTGACTACTAGCATTGGGGCTGAAAGAGCAATCAACTGATGACCGCCAGTCGGAGAGATGGAGATAAATATATATCAAATGGGTAGACGGATTGGATGGTGATTTCATGGGTGGGTGGGTGGATTGCGGCACAAAGGCAAGAAAGTGACAAGCTTAATCCCATTGCACTGATATCTGGGCGTAAGAGAGATGAGAAAGGAAAGAGCAGGAGAAGGACGGGTGATTCGATGGACCAACTGGTGTACGGATGAATGGATGTGGATGGACTGCGCAGACTCGCGGCTAAATAGAGGTGCCGGGGCGTGGCTGGATAAATTTATTGATGTACTTAATGTAGTGAGCAATGCATTACTTGACTGATGGTGAGTACATGCTAATTGTTGATGGGAAATAGGCATACGCAAGGTCAGACAGATGATCATAATTTTGGCGCCGTCAAGAGCTGCAGACCATATGAGTTCACAGCCGGGGTTGTTACCTCACGAGGATGACCCCACAGGAATAGGAGAGTGCACAGAGCAGCGAGAGGATAGCCACGGCGAATATGTAGCCGATGGAGCGGAAGACGGTGGGGTTGGCCAGCAGCGCAGCTGCGCAGCAAGTGGCCGTGATGTTGAATGCATTTTGCTGCTGCCGAGGGTTCGGGCTGGGCCGGATAGTGTCGCTGACTCCGCCGTGTCCGCTACCCTCGTTGATGAGCCAGTAGGCGGAGCCTATGCCGTGAACGCGAAACTCTCCGCTCCCCTCTCCGTGTTGGCTGCCCTCGCTCTGCCACGCGTGGAGCATTTGACCCGTGCGGCGCGCCCCGCGGTCCGTAATGTCGATAAAGTGCTCCGGCTCCGGCGTCACCAACGTGTCTTCCAGCGGGCGAAGAGCCACGACAGTCCTGAGTAACGAGGACGATGCCTGCAAATTTGTGCCGCTCATTCGCAGCGCCGCCGTCAATAGGCTGCCCGGTCGGAAACTGGGCGGGTCACTACTCAGTCCAATCGCCATTGGGCCGGGCACCCTCCTGCCCAAGCGACAACGAGGCAACCCCGCTGGTGTCAGTACGCTACCTCAAGTACGGTTTCGGCTGTCCCGACGACTATTCGCTCGTACGATCTAGAAAAGTAAGGTGTATACGGATCGCGACATACGGCCAGGTGGTGCTCTTTCTTTTTTCGTCTAGACCAGCCATACCCGGATGAGGAGGTGGACGCCTCAAGCTGCGGCGGTATCCCGCTATCGCTGGTCGTGGCGTGGGCGGAGCGCGACGACACGTTTATGGCTGGCGAGCAGCGCAGCGGCACACTCTCCAACACAGGCTCCGGCAACTCCCCTGTTTCGTCTTCCTCGTCCTCATCCTCCCATTTGTGCACGTAGATGTGCGCGTGCTGCACCGTCAGGCTGTTGTCGCCTAGCACCATTGCCCCGCGACCCGGCTGTGGTTCCGTGGGCGGAATGCTAAAAGGGAGGGAGCGACGGCTGACGGCGCAGCCGAACACAAGCCGCAAACCGCAGCGTTCGCAACCAGAATAAACAGCCTATGCACGCACAGATTCGTCGAGGCTGGGGCGTTGCTATCACCAGCGACGGTGCTGTTCCAGGGCAACGCCGCAAAGAAGGTGGACGGTAGTAGCCGTGGCGCTACTTTGGAAAACAAAACGAGCTCATACCGACTAAAAAATATAAAACGGGCTGCGGTTTTCCCACTGCTTGCAAATTTAACCTGCTATTCCCAGTCCGTTCCGAGCCAAGTGATCACGTAGCATTCAATATTCTCGGCGTCTGAAAGGGGACATCAGCGGACAGGGTGCATGGAGTCGCGAGTCGGCTGTGCTGGCAGAGGAGAGGGGGGTGGCGGAGCTATCGGGATGGCACCGGAACGGATTTGATGACCGATTCTGCACGGATCGCGTAATTCGGTCATACGAGGTTTGAAAATCCCCTGAAACACGGTGTATGGTACCTACTACACTCAAATGAGATGGCCGGTAGTGTTTCGACAGTGCAGTAAAAGCGGCGAGATCCGGGCGGGGCGGATTTTCGGCGTCCGGTGGATGCATTTTATATACGGAGACCCGATATTTTATCTTGCTCCGACGTGACGAGGCAATAATCCATCGCTATGTATGATGAGGGTTGATGAGTACAGGTAACGGCAAGCAGCACCAAAAAAGAAACTACTCGCGCCTTTTCCGTACCCGTATTTGTTTTTTTCATCGCGATATGATACGTAAATGTAGCAGTGGGCTCATCTTTTATTGTACATCACGATCTGCTACAGCAAATACACGATGATATTGTCCTCGTCTACGACAGAGATGATGTCGCTCTGCGGGACAGGGAATTGAAACGGAAAAGAAATAGCGGAGGATGGTGCACCTGTTGTTGCCTGCCTTCTCTTAGTTCATTTTGGCGTCCGGGCCCTTCCCCCCCCTTTCTTGCGGGTTGTTTCCACCGCTTTCTTTGTTGTTAAATCTCCTCGCATTCCATCCATTTCAGTCAATACATGATTATTATGTAACGAGTACTGTCATGTGACAATACATTACATGACATTGTACATTTACTCTTTAATAATTCGATCCGTACTTTTCCATTGGAAGAACGTACTACGGTTACGTCGCCACTGTCCGCAATTTAACTCGAGGGTATTGCACAATGATGTTATACTATGCGAGACGATAACTACTACGGTACAACAGCCGTACACGATAAATGATGGACTCATAAACAGAAACAATGCGATGATCCGGAAGCTCTATCGTATCGTGCTTTTAGGGGCTCGGCATGCAAGCACACTTCAATACATTCTAGTACCTCCCGGTACGAACAGTACGCACAATAGTAGCTTGTTACACGACGCGTTGGCCTGATTTCCCGAGACGGACAAGCCGGGTCGCTCGGTTTTTGAAACCGCTACGAGAGTCCTCAGCACGCCTGACACGAGGACCACACGAGAGCATACGAAAGATAGTTAGGCTAGACCTTTTCAAGCCTAGTGCATTAGAGGGAGGTGACAGACACACTTTACAAATTCTTCGTTTAATTGCATTATATTGTTAACACACTAAACAATCACACATCTCTCCCATCTTTCTCCATTTGCACGTCCACATGGAGTGACAAGAAAAGCAAGCAAGAAGATATTTGTGTCAACAAGTAGCTTGAGAGGCCAACCGTTACATTGGTTTCGGAGCGTCTTGATCTTCACACGCTCTCGTTGTTGCGTTGCTCGTTCGACGCTGCTTGTCTAATTCGACATGACTTCCATTGGTCCCGGTGATTATGTAGTTGTCGTACCGCCTACTATCGGAGGAACCAAGGCCCAAAGCATCAAACTCGCAATTCAACGCGAACCTCGTTCCGGTGAATCGTTGTTTCTTGTCGGCAATGTTTTGCCTAACGAAGAACATGTCGACTTGCCGTTCTTGAGTTGTTTCAAGAAACCGGCCTTACTATGACCGTCGACGACTTGACCATGTTGAATGGAGCTCGTGTTCGAGTTTCTTTACCATACAACAAACCTCAGCATGTGTAAGTGTACTCGGCTTCCGTTCCTTTGCCGTACGTGAATGCTAACCTCCGTACGTCGGCTAAGGTCGGGCATCCCGTAATTGCGTAATCGACCATCCATTTTGATGGTTCTTACGTTCTTCCGACTACGGTGGACATTGACGGGTTAACTCCGATGACATATGTTGCTGGCCCGTCAAGGAGTCTCAACGTAAGTACGAGTTGTTGCATCTTGGCTTCGTGGCTAAGTGGTTACCCTTTCGAGCAACAGTCATGCCTCGACACATTCACATTCACCAAGACACTTTGCTACCAATGCAAGTCTTCTTCCAATAACCTCGTTTTCCGAGTGTTGACGTTGGTCCCCCCTCAACTAATGTCGGGTTATCAAGAGATTCGCCGGGCAATCCCCACCTCATGCGTGGTGGTAGGCCTCTTACACCAACTCGCTTCACGGCAGCGTGAACTCCGCTTGGCCGGTCCCGCACCAATCCGCGCTGCCACTATCCCCCCCCCTTCTGCTCGACACACTGAATCAGCATGAAATACACTTCGTTCGAGCAGACGCTCCCCGACCTTTTATGCCGTCGCGTAAAAATAAGCTCCCCTCTCTTCATCCCTCTTTCCGGCCAAGAATCGATCGCAGTGGTACATGCCCTCCTCACAGATCGCCTCGCGTTAGAGATCGGCTCTGCATGGAACATCTACCAACCGACCGTGGCCACCCAAGTCGCGGACCTTACGGAACCCACCAATTTCATCCTCCAATACGCGGACGCCTTTCAACCCGTCGCCAACCCAACCCCGATTGTTGGTGACCCCTCCGGCTAATGGTAAATATCCTCCACCTACCCCATAACCCAATCCTTTCACATTATGGACTTGTGCCACTTCATACTCCACCTCATACATTTCACACAACGGTACCTTTGACCCCTAAAATTCACGCCATCACCATCACACCTCCTCCCGTCATTGGTCACGTCCCAGGCACCTCTTGGGCGGCCACATGCCTCACCACATTACTCACACAGTCACAACAAGCACTCTCCCTCCCTAGCATTGACGCCGGAGAGTCAATGCGGAGGGTGAGAAAGGAGGTGAGACTTGTAATGGTGGATGCGTGCGGTGTACTTGTGTGGCTCATGACGATAAGAAGGATGTCGACTTCGGTACATGGCTAGTGCTAGCGAATAGCGTTAGCGAGGGGTGTATTTTTCGCGAATCATTTGAGAGGTGTGGGAGAGATTGTGGTCCATGCAGTATTTCCATTCCCCTATCTACTTTTTTTAGTCGAGGAGTAACGGGGGGGGGGGGGTCTCGGCGGGAAGGATGGCAGGGTAGGAGGTTAGGGAGTCGGGCGACATGCCTTCGTCAGTAGCAGCAAGGCGGGTGGGCATGTGGGTGGGGTGAGGGGGTTGACAGCCAAGTGGGGTGTGGGTGGGTGTGGAGGATGTGAATGATTTGGGTTTGTTAACGAAGTCAGCGAAAATGGTCTCCCATCGGCCTCCGTTGTAGCGTTCCATGAGGGAGAGAAGGAGTTGTAGCCCAATGTTGTGATGATCATGTCTTAGGCCGGACATGGTGGGGCAGTTACCGGCCATGTGGCCGTTGCTAGTGAAGTGGCCGCACATTGGGCAGCGAATGGAGGGGTTGCGGGTGAGGAGGCGGGTGTTGCGCACGCTCCGCATGAATTCTTGCTTGTGAGTGAGTTAGACGTTGGTGAGTGATGTGTGTTGTTTGTGGAAGGTGAAGTCGGCCCCGTCCGCAGCGGCAAGGGCGAGGAGGGCGCCGTGTTTGGTGGTTTGCAAGAGGGGTGTGTGTGTGTGCTTGGTGTTGTATGTGTGTGCATCGGTTTTGAGGCTAGTGTATCTGTAGGTGTATAAGTTCCCCTATGGTTTGGGGTATAAGAGTGTATGGCCAAGTCCATTGGCCTTTCGACACGTCGGAACCCGTGGAGTATGTCGTGTCGGGTGGGTGTCCGCAACTAGGTTCACCGCAACTAGGTTAGCAAGGGTGTCTGCGAGGTCGTTGCCTAATGAGTGGTTCTGGGCTTTGATTTTGCATGGGAGGGTGCGGATTCCTGTGTCGCAGCGAGTTTGAGGGTGTGCGAGATGGACATGAGTGTGTCACGGTGAATGTTGTGGCTGTAGGCGGATGGACAGTTCATGTAGCTTTGTGTTAGACGTAGTGAGCACGCACTGTCTGTAAGGAGGTAGGTATGGCTGAATTGGAGGCCGATATCGATACCCGCTAGTTCCGCGCGAATGATGGTGTGAGAGGGAGGGGTGGAGGTCACCAGAATTTTGACGCGTGTGTCCGAGGCGGGGTGAGTGGCGGCCCCTAAAAGGGAGGAGGGGCCTCCCTTCTTGGATTTGTTTGTGTATACGAAGTCCTGCCAATTCAAAGCAAGTTCTCCTCTTGTGGGGGAGTATGTTAGTCTTGTGCGCTCCGGAAGGGGGTAAGTGATGGGGTGGGTGGGGTTAGGGGGTCGGTGGTAGATGCATGCAGAGTGTGGCGAGTAAGTGTCAAAGATGGGCGGAGGTGGGACGGTGATGGAGGGGTTGGGGAGGTGTGTATCGTAAATGGATTCGAGTATTTTGTGGAGGTCGATCATGGCTGGGTGTGAGGGCAAGGCGGAGAGTGCGAGGGGGGTGGCAACGAGATATATGTCGACCATCCAGCGTGTACCGAATGGTGTGGGGGTGGGGGTGCCCCCGGCATCCAAACACCTCGCACCACCACCACCCCTCCCTCTGCCCCCACCACACACATCGATGCGGAATACCTCTCCCCCTCGGACCACCACTACCCTCCATGCGACGTCAAACGCATCATTTCCAAGTATAGATGCACCGAATACGGCCAGACTTAGTACATGGTTGAATGGGCCCCGGAACAACTCACGGAATGGGATATCCAACTACAACTCGATGACAGCTTCCGCCTCATCTCCTCCGCTCCCACGTTGGTATGCCTCCCCACCCCCCCCCTAACCCTCTGCTATATTCGCCACGAACCCCTACACACAGACCGAACTTCCACATGCAGCATGTGCCCGCACTTTGCCGTTCATTCCCACTGCCGCCCCGCTCAAGGACCCGACACGTGCCAATGCGAGTGGTGCAAACGCGGCCAGACGCACGACCGCACACGCCTACGCGAAGTCCAATAGGCCCCTTGCCTCCAACTCGACGACACCATTAGTGAGACCCCCTCTGTCCCCATTGCCCTCATTGCCTTGAATTCCGGCTTCGTCCCAACCACAACACCCATCCTACCTGACCTAGGACCTACCCCTTGGACGCATCCCCTCATCACATTCAACTATGACCCAACAAATCCTGACCTTGACATGCTCTTCACCTGCACATTCAGCATATACACCCACCCCACCCTCCACGACACAACCATCCTATGCTCCCCCGACGGCCGAGCGGTCACAACCCTCTCCGGCCCCCGCGTCCGACACCTCTACCACCTCTTTCGCCCCAACCTCACACACCGCACATTCGAGAAAGATATCTATCACCTTATCACACGACTAGGCTCCCGCTCCGAAATCCAATCACCCGCACAAGCCACCACCACACGCAACAGATAAGCCACTCGAGAGGACCTCCTCACGACTGCACTCCGCAACACATTTCACACCCAGACGGAACTCTACTCCCACCCCCTCAACAAATCACTGCACTCCCACACTTACCGCTCACTCTAACCCTAAACTCACTCTACCCCGAAGACCTAGTCTTCTCATCCAGCGGCAGCAACGCACCACACACTTGGCACGGCACTAACATCGCCAACCCGGAATACGACCACGAATAGGAGGGCCTAGAGACAGCAGCCGGTTACATCCGGTACATGTTGTAAACTCTTTCATTTCATACCACCAGCATCCAAATCCCCCTCACCACAGAAATGTATTGCATACACATCCCCACGAGCGGCACAACCACCATCCCCCTCAAACAAGTATTTCTCCACCGCGGTTCACACATTCACGCCACCGACACACTCAACATCAACTCACATCACTACTCCACTTTTGGTAGGGCCCGACTGTCGGACCCTATCTTCACCACCGCACCATCCCCACCGCCCCTCAACATCTCCAAGCACAAAACCTTGTACCACAACCCCACCACCCTCCCCCTCCTATAGACCCGCCACCTTATGGATGTCGACATAGGAAGGTGGAGACTTCCGACAGCTCGATGATGGACTCCGACGACGACAACCCCTTCGACCTCGACTCCCTCCTCGCCATCTAGCTCTCCTCCACCCACCCGAACTCTAAACCCACCCTACCTAAAACCCTAAATCCTCCCAGAAACGCCGCTCCACCCTCGCGGAGCCATCCACCTCCCACACTACCACCACCACTCTCTCATTCTCCTTCCCCGAAGCTTGAACCACCGCCACCCACCCAAGTCCTCCTCACCATCATCGAAGACTCCGCCGGACCCATGGAGTCCTTCTCCACCCGCCTCACACACACCACATCCGAACCGCCCGGCAAAAGAACCTCCTCCGCCCCCGCCAACCCTCGCCTCCCACACGCAACCTACTCCACCACCACATCATCCCCCCAAAACCGCCCCCCATATGACCCCACCCCACTCGTGGACGACCCCATGGACACCTCCCACAACCCCCGCCCCCCTACCGACCCCGTCCTCAAACCTGCCCCTCCGCTCGGCGTTAACAAGCCCACCCGTCACCACAACATAACGACACTTTCTTCCCAACCCTCCCGCCAATCCCCGCGCACCGCTAAACAACCCCCACCACCCCCTTAAACTCTTCCCGACCCCTCAACCCAACCCCGGCACACAGCTCCTCTCCCACATATGCCCAAAGAGTCGTACCCTCACCCAAATCCTCCCCGCCCCTCCGACTGCCCCTACCAAAGGCAAACTCGAAGACTGGATTGAAGAGCTCGAGAGAGAGTACCCTCCACCTTCGCGACCCCGAGACCTTCCGCCCCCTCACACCCGACCTTAAAGTCTGCCTCGGCCGGCAAGGCCGCTCCCTGTCCCTAAAACGATAATCGCAGCCCCAAACGCCCCGGAGGCCAAACCTCTTGCACTACCATCACCAATACTGAAGTCGACACATATTACCATAACCATGAGATCTTCCCCAGCCAATGGACTAACCACTCCGACAGAGGCACACCCCCAGAACCTGGCACATCCCACCACTTGTTACTCATCACCACATGCCAACGCTCACACTTCGGCCTCTGACACATCAACCACACTTTTGTAACTTGGATTGATTCCCTCCACCACCCATCCCCACCGGACCTCCTCCGCCGCTCCCAATCCATGCTCGCATCATAGAACCCCAACACTCCGCCCCCCAATCCATCCCTACATATCCTCAACCACTAAGACAACTCGACACCGGCCACGCGTGGTCGTGTGGCACCCATGTCCTCCTGCACACCTACTTCATACTCAAAATACACCCCGACCACCCATACCCCCCCTCCTTTCGACCCCCGCGACACATTTAACACACTCCACTCCTTTATATGGCAATATACGTTCCACTCCACCCCCCTTCCCATCGGCCGCTCACAGCTTTTGACAGCCCTCAAACCTCTGCCCTCACACCCCCGACCAGCACAAATCACCCCTCTCTCCCAACCTCCCCTCCCGACCCGGCCCTGCCCACAACCCCCTTCTCCACATCCCTCACCACCATGCACCCAGCCTCCACCCACCCGGGTAAGTGATTATGATGCATGACGCAAAAATATACAACAAAGACATCTACATCATGTACGCGGACTTCAAAGGCGCTTTCAATGCCGCCGACCACCGCATCATGTTCAAGCACATGTGTCAAATCGGTTTGCCCTCCACCTTTGTCGACACATGCGAATAACTCTATGGTGTCTCCACCTCTTACTATATCACCCCCCACGGCTACACCCCTTCTATCGATATCAATAGTAGCGCCCTACATGGGGACACCCTCTCTCCCTTCCTATTCACCATGTTCCTCGAACCATTCCTCCGTTGGCTCACGGTCAATAGCCGAGGCTATTGTCCTGGTTCCCCCACCAATAACGCTGACCCCACATAGCCCACGGCAACTTACCGCGCCCACGAATTCGCCGATGGCCTCAGCATCGCCACGGGCTCTCCCACCAACAGGACCATCCAACTCCATAAGCTCTCCCTCTTCGGGGCGTACACATGTATGGTTGTTAACGTTCGCAAATGGTGCATAACCGGCGCTCTATGGAGTACAGGCAACGCCCTCTCCCTAGCCAACCGCACCCTCCTCGCGACCCGCCTACAAAACCACTTCGTTACCGTTAACATGTATAACTCCCCCATCCCCTCCATCGACCCCACGGAATCCTACCGAGTCCTCAGGGTTGAACTCAACACCACCCAAACCTTCACCCAACACTAGCCAGAAATAAGGCGCACGACCACATCCCTCATCAACGCCCTATCCATCTCCCTGCTCACACACTCCCGCATAAATCGCGTCGTCCGCGGACTCCTCATTGGCAAGCACTTCACCCTTCAGCTCGGCCTCTTCAGCAATTCCCAGCTCGATATCCTTGAGGGCCAAATATGTCGGTTACTCCGCACTTCTGTTTGCTCGGGGTGTAACCTCCCCCGAACAGCCCTCCACCGTCCCACATCCAACCTCGGCTACGGCCTCCCCTCCCTCAAAGCCCACGCGGCACAACTCACAGTCTGTCACCGAAACAAAATTATGAACACCTCTAGCTACAGAGGCCACATGGCATGGACACACATCCACACTATTTCCACCACATGCACCCACTGATCCACCGAATATGTCATGTCATGCGGCTCCTACCCGCCCACACTCAAATGCCAAAGTCCGGGCCCAGCGGGACGCCGGCACCTTTTTCCGTCATACCCCCCCTCCCCCTCACCAACTCCATCGCCACAACACTCCGCGCCCACTTCACTCACCAAGATAACATTCTCCTCGACTCCCTCCGCGATAAAGCCACCCGAATCACCTACCCACACAAATATAAATTGAAATTGAAATTGTTTTCAGCATCTACCGGGCGAAACCGGTTGTTGTCTTTGGGCCCTCCCAACTATGCCATGCAAGAAGCTTATACGTCTGGGCTAGACCGTTGTCCGCTTAGATCCAACCTCTCTAAATGATCGTGGGGGTTTTTTAATCCCCCCCCCCCCCCCCCGGGAGTGTGTCAATGCGTATTGTCGTGTGTGTGGGTTGCGGATATCAATCATGGGCTGGTGTGGGTGCGAGAAGGGTAGGTGCGTCGTGTGGTTGTGGGAGACTTGATGCGGTAGATGAGGAGGAGACGGTGCAGCCATTGAAAGGAGTGCAAGTGGAGCTGTGCTATGATGCGGGATGTGTCGAGTGTGGTTCGGGAGATGATTTTGTCATGTGGGTCGGTGCGGAGGGTGAGAAGTGTGGTAAGGCTGGCAATGGTAGACGTGTGGGGTGTGCCCGTGCGACTCATGACTATGGGAAGAATGTCGAGTTATGTACCCGGCCAGTGTTAGCGCATGGTATTGGCGAGGGGGGTATATTTGTCGTGAATCATGTGTGCGGTGTGGGAGATGTTGTGGTCCGTACAGTATTTACATTCTCATATCTGATTTTTTTTTCATTGAGGAGTGTCGCCGGCGTCCGTTCGTGTGGCCGACGAATAAGTTCGAAGGTTCGAGGAGCCGGGTGAAGTCCGGTTTGTGTGCCGGGGGTCGCAATGTTGAGGGGAGTATTTCGTCAGTTAGGATGGCAGGGCATGAGGTGAGGGAGTCGGTCGAGAGACCTTCGTTAGCACCAACTAGGCGGGTGGGCATGTGAGTGGGGTAAGGTGACAATCAAGGGGGGTGTGGATAAGTGTGGGCGGTGTGAATGGTTTGATGGCTCGTTACCGAATTCTGCCGTTATGGTCTCCCATCGGCCTCCGTTGTGACGTTCGAGAAGGGAGTGGAGCCGCACCGCGCTGTTGTGTCGGTCATGTCTTAGGCCAGACATAGAGGGGCGATTACCGGCCATATGGCCGTTGCTGGTGAATTGGCCACACATGGGGCAGCGCATGGTGGGGCTGTGTGAGAGGAGACGGGTGATGTGCACTCCCCACATGGATTCTTGTTTGTGTGTATTGGACATGGGTGAGTGATGTGTGTTTCTTGTGGAAGGTGAAGTCCGCCCCGTCCGCCATGGCGCGTGCGAGGAGAGCGCCGTGTTTGGTGGTTTGTGAGAGGGGTGTATGTGTGTAGGTGGTGTTGTATGTGTGCGCGTAAGCTTTGAAGTTGATGTATATCTAGGGTATGGGCTCTCCTAGGGTTTGGGTACCGGTGTGTATGGCCATGTCCAGTGGCCTTTCGATACGTCTGAACCCGTGGTGTATGTTGTATCGGGTGGGTGTCCGTCCGCAACTTGGTTAGCGAGGGTGTTAGCAACGCCATTACTTAGCGAGTGGTTGTGTGCTTTGATTTTGCCAAGGTGGGTGCGAATACCTGAGTTGCATCGAGTTCTGAGGGTGTGTGTGACGGATTCCAGAGTGTCGCGGAGAATGTTGTATCGGTAGGCGGAGGGGCAGTTCATGTAGCCTTGGATAAGACGGAGGGAGCACGCATTGTATGTAAGGAGGTGAGTGTGGCCAAGATTTAGGCCGATATCGATGCCCGCGAGTTCCGCACGATTGATTGTGTAAGAGGGGGGCTGAGGTCACCCGAATTTTGACGCGTGTGTCCGAGGCGGGGTAGGTGGCAGCCGCACCAAGGGGGAGGAGCCTCCCTTCTTGGAGCCGTCGGTATACACAAAGTCCTGCCAATTCCAAGCAAGGACTCCGCTGCTAGGGGAGAATGTTAGTGATGAGCGTTATGGGGGGGGGGGGGGGGGGGGGGTTCGGTGATAGATGCCTAAGGAATGTAGAGAGTAGTGGATGAAGCGGGAACGGGGGGGGGGGGGGGGTGTTGACAGAGGGGTTCGGGAGGTGTGTGTCGAGTATGCATTCGAGGGTGTTGTGGAGCGCGATTACGGCTGTGTGCGAGGGCAGGCAAGATAGGGCGAGGGTTTTGGCGACACGGCAGATGTCCACCATCCAGCGTGTGCTGAATGATGTGGGGGTGGGAGTGCATGTGTGTTGGTCCGGGGGTAGGAAGGTGTTTGCATCGTTGGGGAGGGTGTACAAGTGGTGCGTGTATGGTGAGGTGATGTATTTGGAGTGGCGGTATGGTGTGTGTTCCCATCGGGGGAGTATGAGGATGGTGGCGCTAAGGGGGTGGGTAACACTTGAGTGGACGCTAGTGATTGCGTGTTCCATGGCGCGACGCATGCATTCGGGGTTTGCGATGTTAGTGCCGTGCCAAGTGTGGGGTGCGTTACTGCCGCTTGATATGAAGACGACGTCTTCTAGGTAGATTGCGTGGTAAGTGTGGGAGTGGAAAGATTTGTTGAGGAGGTCCGAGTAAAGCTTTGTTTGTATATGAAGGGTGGTGCGAAGGGCGGAGAAGGTCCTCACGATGAGCTCATCTGTTGCGTGTTGTGGTGGCGAGTGCGGGGGGTTGAATTTCGGAGAGGGACTCGAGTCGTGTTATTAGGTGGTAGACCTCTTCTTCGAATGTGCGGTGTGTGAGGTCCGGGCGGAAGAGTTGGTATAGGTGTCGGGTGCGGGGGCCGGAGAGGGAGGTGCCCGCGCGTCCATCGGGGGTGCAGAGGATGGTTGTGTTGTGATTGTGGAGTGTGAGTGGATGGTGAATTTGTCGGTGGGGAGCATGTCAATGTATGGGTTGATGGCTTCGTGTTTGAAGGATATAAGCGGGTGCGACCATGGTGTGGGGCCGAGGTCGGGTAGAATGGGTTTTGTGGATGGAACAAAGCCGGTATCGAAGGAAGGGTGGGGCGGTGGGGCCGGATGGGGGTCTCATTGATGGTGGCGTTGAGTTGTAGGCAGGGACACCGCGCAGAAAACGGGCCTTTTTCAGACATTATAACTTATGCGCACGCTATACCATACTGAACACTGCTTTTGACACCTCCGAACGTCCCACAAACCCCACCATGTCTAGTTTAGGTCTTGTCTAGACCGTACGAACTGTGCGCGCCCTCGTGTTGGCCGTGCTTGTCAGAGGTGGTGCTTGATAGGCGGCACAGTAGTGGGGGTAGCGATGGTTTCCGTATTTTGGCATGCCGACTAACCATCGGCAAAACATACCGTTTCTCAGCAGCAACACGCCGAAACCCGCAGACAGTATGCCTTTTCAGTCCAAGAGGCAGCGAGCGGCAATAAGACGGCATGCGAGGGAGCAGGCCGTGGCTGCGGAAGTATCAATTGCAGGTTGCCGCCCGAGTGCTTGAGTTGGGCAGCGACGAGGCGGCGTTGGTATCGTCAATAAAAACAACGACTCACCATCCCGCGCTGACACTGCCCGCGCGAGAATCCGTGAAACAACAACCGTGCATAATATGCAGTCAGTGGTCCGCGACCTCCGCCGAAAGGTAGTTAGTTCGAATGAGGCGGAGAGACTATGGAGGGCGAAGGTTGACAGCCATAAGGATAGTGAGAAAAGTCTACGGTCGCAAGTATCGGAACTGGAAAGGCAAATTGTCGAGGGAGAGATTCAGCAAGAAGTGGCACGACTGAAACGAAAGATACGGGTGAAGCATGGCGGCGATCGAGGAGGCGCAGCGGGAAATGCTACCAACAATCGTGGGAGTAGCAGCGACGTGGAGGACAGCGGCAGTAGTGACGACGCCGAGGCCGAGCCTCACCGCCGGCGGTCGCATCATCAGCAGCAAAGACCGAGCGGGCTGTCGTACAAACTTCGAGATGCCGCTTCACGAGCGATAGTGCAGAGATACATCGGACGCAAAGCTGAACACTTAGAGAATTGGTTGACTCATGTTGTCGGTAACGACGATAGTTGGCAACGTGTGTTTGGCGGGGACGGCGAGGAGGAGGCGGGTGATCGCAGTGGGGATAGAGAGCGCATACGCGGCGAGCAATTGCGTAAGGCGGGGGACCTGGCTGGACATCCCTCCGAGCAGCACACACACCCCGTTTCATTTTGGGTGCTTTGCTAGCGAACTACGTAGAGCTCCTTAGTGCTATTTTGCAATCTAAGCAATTTAAGCATGTGTTCAAAGCAGCCGAGGAACGTGCACTGCATGCGATAAGAGACCTGTGGGTGCAAAATGGGTTACAGGTCTACTCCGATCTGAGGCTGTCACAAGATGCATATCAACGTCTTATCAACATGACAACGCACAAATGGGATGAGGACATGGAAGAGATGGTGGGATTGGTGTTGCCAGGAGGGGCTCAAATGTGCAAATGGCCAGCCGTACCTACAGTGCTAGAAACCCAAGAGCAAGAGTTGAACGTTGTAGGGTTGCAATCGTCCACATACCTATTGTCGACAACATTGGATCTATCGCTAGTGTTGCAACAACGTGCACGGAGGCTGCTGAAGGAAGGACTGATTAAGCATGGTGAGGAATTGCGGGTGCAAATGATTGCCGATGCTTCCGGAATTTTCAACTCCACTAAAACAAATGGGACTGTGGTGGTGCGGAAGGTGATTTATTTGCGTATTAGTGATGGTATATGCATAGTCAGATTATGAGTCGATGCGTTATACTTAAAATGTATTCTACGTGCACAATGATGTGCACAGATTGCATATGACGACAGCTCAATTGTAGGTGTGAAGGGAAAGGAGGCTTTCTCGTCAATTCAGTGGAGAACAACCTGCCATGCTCCTTCTATCTTCGTGATGATTGCTATGAGGACATCATGCGGAGCTGCCCGGGAAGTCCAGAGATGATGCAAAACTTGGCCGCTGAAGGTCTTATTGTGAACGGGAGGCACCACACTGTGCAGTCATGTATGGGTGGAGACCTCAAGCTGCTTAACGGATGGCTAGGGCTGTGTGGGTGCTCGTCGAAGTACCCGTGCATTTACTGCAAGGCAAGAAAATTGCACCTATTCAGGACCAAGTCAGCTTGGGATCCCTTTGGTGGACTGTCTATGCGAACGATTCAGGAAATGTCGCAGATGGCGCACGTAGTTTTGGACTATGATTATGTTTGCCCTGCTCCCGGTGCGTTTCAATATCACTCGATTGCGATTGCGATTTGTGTGTGTGTGTGTGTGTGTGTGTGTGTGTGTGTGTGTGTGTGTGTGTGTGTGTGTGTGTGTGTGTGTGTGTGTGTGTGTTTGTGTGTTTGTGTGCGTGTGTGCGACATGCTGATGTGTGTAATCATTTTGGCAGATTGTGCTTCCTCTGTCACTGCGGCCATTGGGACCCCATCGACGGAGGGCATGACTTCGAGCAAGCGCCAAGCCTTGCAGCAACAACACTTCGGCCAATGCAGAGGTCGCCAACCCTTTATGCCCATGCCTAGCGTGATGTACTACATCGCGGACATCCTGCACAACCTACAAGGGTGGTGCCACAGATTTTTCTTCATACCGTACAAGAAAATCTTGATGAAGAGCAGCTGAAGCAGGTTGGGCAGTGGCGCTACGAGAATTTATCCATGATTATCAGTGACGATATCTATCCCTAGACCGAAAAGGGTGTGAAGAAGCTGAACGTTTCTACAGAGAGCTAGCCGGGGTCGACATGCCGTCTGCTCCTTAACAACTACGATACTATCCTGAGGATCGCCATTAAAGACCACGGCAGTGGCGAGATGAATGAGGATGTCTACGCGGAAGCACTAGCAGTTTGGGAGGCGTTCTTCCTTTTCAATGATGTTGTCACGAGAGGATGCGACGACACCGAACGAGTGGCTGTGGAAGAGCATGCGCAGGAATTGGACAATCTGGGCGCCCAATTTATGGCTGCATATTTAGAGGTGGCCGCTGACTCTCACGTGACTGTCTACATGCACATTATGGCGTGTCACAGGGGCGACCTTGTGAGACAATGGGGTGGCTTAATGAAATGGTGTAGTCAAGGAGCCGAGGCCATGTACCAGATGACAAAGATCTTTGCCCGAAAGCGGTCAGCAAGGAGGGGGAATGTGTCGAAGGTAGTGCTCACAAGAGTGTACATGACGATGAAGATACGAGCCCAGCCATCACGCATGCAGCGGCTTCGACACTCTAGAGTGCATGTCACAGGCAATGGCCACGTGTCGAAGGCCACGAGGGAGGTCCACGAGCAAACCCAAAACCAAGTACCCTACCGACAACTTTAATGAATCCCGTGCAGTGAAAAAGGCAAGGGGCGAGTGAAGAAAATGTAACAACAGAAATGATTACATAGGATTGCCTACCGCCAGCATCGCTTGCTAGATGCTGCACGATATGCCCCAAAAAAATTGTTATACATGCGTCACATTGATAAATATTTGTTGTTGGGGCTGGCACCTCCGACAACTCCATGGCATGCTTTACACCCGCTGCCTTGTCTTGGCCGTTGAACATGGGATTGTTAGAGTTGGGAACGGATAGTTACACGGAGGTCGTGCCGGCCCCACAAGGGGGCCGGCTGTGGTGACTAGAGAAGTGTGTGGAGAGAGATGGCGGCCGGCGAAGGCACCGGCAAGGCCGGCCGACCGCCACTAATAGGGAATAGAGTACCGCTAATAGCATAACACTAAGTACTAGAATGACAAATAGCTACCTTGTACATAAGTACTATGCAACGGGATGCTAGTCGTGCTAACACCCCCCCTCAAGGTAGCCGAGGTCTTGACGTCGTCCTAGCTTGCGTTGAGGAAGGTGTCATCTTGGTAGAAGGTGTAGTGCTTTTAGCGTGTGTCTCCGGCCGGGTAGGTGTAGCGACATGCGCTCACAAGAACGTGCCGCTACCGGCGAGTTGCCGATATGAAGCAGTTCCGAATGTACTGTGTAATGTACTATTCTGACATGTAGCGGGAAAAACTGTCCACGGGAGAATTAGCCGACGCATGAGAGCGACCGGCGAGGAAGAAGCACAGCCAACATGGCCGTTAGGAGCGTGTAGGCACGCAAAAAACATAGACGGGCGCTCGTGTTGACTCCCCCTTTCTCGCCGTGGGAAAGTTAAGCTCCTCGCTAAGTAAGGTGAGCGTTGCGGCATTGCCTCGGGAAAAAACAATAACAGTACTAATTAAAGTACAGAAAGGCTAGGTGAGACTGAAAGTTGGGTGGGGCGAACGTGGCGCCGGGCGCTTTACACACGCTCTTCTCCTTTTTACGTGGGAGATGGTAGGACAGTCGCGGACAACCAGCTCGAAGGCGAAGCGTGGGGTCGGTGGGACGATGAATTACTAGCGTGGCGCCGAGCGCTTTACACACGCTCTACTCTTTTTTACGTGGGAGTAGATAGGACTAGCGTGGCGCCGAGCGCTTTACACACGCTCTTCTCTAGTGTAACTTGGTGGAGGGCCCATAACCTGTTAGAGTTGGGAACGGATAGTTACACGGAGGTCGTGCCGGCCCCACAAGGGGGCCGGCTGTGGTGACTAGAGAAGTGTGTGGAGAGAGATGGCGGCCGGCGAAGGCACCGGCAAGGCCGGCCGACCGCCACTAATAGGGAATAGAGTACCGCTAATAGCATAACACTAAGTACTAGAATGACAAATAGCTACCTTGTACATAAGTACTATGCAACGGGATGCTAGTCGTGCTAACAGGGATCCCCGCTGGGCGAGTATTGCATGTTGTGCTTGAGGCGCTCCCGCCCCTCAGGCACGACCATCATCACCCGCAGCCGCTCGTTCCTCTTCTGTAGGTACTCTTCTTCCTCCTTTAGCTTCTTCTCCCGTGCCGCGCGCCTAGCGTCCGCAGCATCCCACGCCTCGACCACTCGCAGGTGGTCAGCATAGGTCGCGAAGCCAGCATTGCTCTTCGTCAGGCGCGGGTGTTGATATGGTTTTGCTATAATTAGGAAGGCTATTGAATACTTTAGTTTTCCCCACGCTGCGCGCAAGGTAGGCTCAGAAAATGTTCAGCTCGCTGCCCGTTGCTGCAGGTGCTCAAAATCAGGCAGCTGAAGTTTGATGCTGTAAATCTCCGGCTCGTCCCAAACAGACTGCATGAACTTGAACTGCGCATACTCGCGCTGATTGCAGTCCCATGGGGGGAGGTGGGGGTACCTTGAGAAATCGGCGTCCTCGGCCCCCGTCGAAAGAGGATAAGCGGCTGATAGCTTATTGGGTCTGCATGCGCTTGGAGGATCTACCGTGACTACAACCTTGGCAATGCTGAACTTGAAGGTAAGCTCCGACGTAACGACACAGTTAGGCTGTTTTCTCACCGTGCCTCCATCAGCGTCTCCATCACCGTGCCAGGTGGGACGATTATCTTTAGCGTGCTATTCCTCCTCCGGATGTTCCCATACGCGACGTCCGCGCCTGCTTGTCGCGTTAGAAGCATCCCAACCAATTGCTCCATCGCGTACCAAGTATGAAAAATCCACCCGCGAACCCTGCAGCCGACTCCCCCCTTCTTGCAGCTCCCACGGTCACAAAACTGACCGGAGCGTAACTCGCGGTCCCAAAAAGTACATGCTGACTTTCTCGTCCTCGTAGCCGTGGCTATGTCCTTCATCCAACTACTTAACAAGTCGGGAGGGAAGCCGACCAACTTCACAACCTTGGACGCGTTTGATATTTTGAAGTCGCGGCCGAGCTCGTCGAATCTTGCTACATGAAACAAAGTCTCCCACGTCTCGCGCTCCACGACCACCATGGGGGTCAATAGCGGGCCTAGGCATAGGGTGCATGCGCTATCTCGGTATCGGGCCGGTTCGGACCAGTACTTTTCGTCGAACTCTTCCGCGAGGCAGTCCACGCACTCGCCGTCCAGGGTGCCTATTCGCCGTTTCTGAGCCGCCATGGCACTATCCTGCAAAATACCCAGCAAAGATAGACCCAAACTTCATCGTGATACTTCGTCGACACAACAAAACTCACCAAATCCCCACATGGTTGCCTGTGTTTGGTATTAAGCTGGTCATTTCGCACAGAATCCGGCGGGCATCGGGGATGTTTGTGTCGGCGGTTGCTTTACGGCGGGGGCGAGTGAGTGGGTTAGTGGGTGGTTGCATGTGCCGACAGTGTATACCTACAGTGGCGACCTAACCGCGTAAGGAGAATATGTAACCGCACACCTTCATCTTCCGTATTTAAATAGTTGTGGTCTTGGCAACACTTGTTTGGAGTTTCAGCGTGAACGGCGCCGTATCGACAGTGTTAGGAACGCGTAAGCAACAATGGCTATGAGCGAATGGTACAAGTACGTTGGCAGCGTGTTTTGACGCGATTCTCGCGTCTGAAAAAACACGTGTACGATATTAAAATGTCCATTGTAAAATACCGGTAAAGGTGCTGTGGAGCCCACTGGACTTCGTGTGGGTGAGTGAGGTCGTGTTTCGTCTGGCCTTGGCCGCACTTGCCGCACTGCCACGTGGCGGGGCCTTGAGCTGGGCGGCATTGGGAGTAGATGGCAAGGTGCGGGCAAGTGCCGCATGTGGAAGTGGGGCCTTGGTGGAGGGGTCGTGGTAGATAGAAAAATTGGAGGGGGAGGGGGTGGGGAGGCATACCGAGGTGGGGATAGAGGAGATGAGGCGGAAGCCGTCGTCAAGTTTTAATTTGATGTGCCTTTCCGTGAGGTGTTCCGGGGCCCATTCGACCATGTATTGTGTTTGGCCGTATTCAGTGTCCTTATGCTTGGAGACAATGCGGGTGAAGTCACAAGGAGGAGAGGGTTGTCCGAGGGGGAGAGGTAATCCGCTTCGATGTGTGTGGTGGGGGCGAGGGTTGGGGGGTTGTGTAGGCGTGGTGGGCGGATGGGCGGATGCCAGGGGCTAGGGTGGTGGGTAAGGGGGGGAGGTGGGGAAGTAGGAGGGAAATCCATGATGTGTGGATTGAGGTGGGTGGGGTGGCGTGTTAAATGGTTGGGTGTGTGGTGGGGAGGCGGTTGTGAATGGTGTCGGTGGATTCGGTAACGACTGCGGCGAGGAGACGGATTGTGACTGAGAGAGAGAGTCGGTGGTGCCTTCGAGTGTGGATATGGATTTGCGTGGTTTGCGGAGGATGGAGGAGCTAGAAGCGCGGAGTAGGACTTGTGGCCATGTGGTGATACTGTTGTGCCATAGGGGTGTGAGGCGGTGGAGGAGGGATTTATAAGTCTGGCGGGATGTGAAGTCGCGATATTCTTGTTTGTAAGTGTGTGTGTCGGCGATGTGGGTGGCTTTGTTACGTAGGGAGGCGAGGAGGTATTGTCCTGGTTGGTAAAGTGGGCGCGGAGTGTCGAGGCTATGGGGTTGGTGAGGGAAAGGGTGGGGGATCGAAAAATACGATCGAAAAATGTGCCGGCGTCGCGTTGGGATCTGACAAGACATCGGAGTGTGGGCGGAGAGGAGCCGTGTGACATGATGGATTGTGTGGGCCAGTTCATGTACGTAGTGGAAATGGTGTGGATGTGTGTTCTGGCCATGTGACCTCTATATCCGGGGGTGTTCAACGTTTTTTACAGGTGACAGACTGTGAGTTGCGTTGCGTGGGCCTTCACGGAGGGGAGGCCGTAGCCGAGGTCAGAGATGGGGCGGCGGAGGGCTGTGCGGGGTAGGTCACGCACCGATAAGACGGCGGAGCGGAGTACCCGGCAGATTTGGCCCTCGAGGGTGTCGAGTTGGGAGTCGCTGAAGAGGCCGAGTTGGAGGGTGTAATGCTTTTCCATGAGGAGTCCTCGGATGACGCGTAGTTTGCGGGATTGGGTGAGCGGGGAGGAGGATAGGGCGTTGATAAGGGATGTGGTTGTGCGCTTTAGTTCTTGCCAATGCTTACGGAAGGTGAGGGTGGTGTTGAGTTCAACCCCATGTACCCGGTAGGTCTCCAAAGGGTCGATGGAGGGGATGGGAGAGTTTAGCGTGTTGAAAGTGATGAAGTGTTTATGTAAGCGGGATGTGAGGAGGATGCGGTTGGATAGTGAGAGGGCGTTGCCTTTACTCCAAAGTGCACCGGTAATGGAATATTTTCTAACGTTAACGGTCATACCCGTGTATGCGCTGAAGAGGGACAGCTTTTGGAATTGGATGGCCATTTTGGTGGGGGAGCCCGTTGTGAGGCTGAGGTTGTTGGCGAACCCGTGTCCATGGTAGGTCGCCGAGGGTTCTGAGGGGTCGACGTTAGTGGTGGGGGCACCGGGGCGGCAGCAACGGCTACCGACCGTGAGCCGGCGAAGGAAGGCTTCGAGGAACATGTAAACATGAAGGGGGAGAGGGTGTCCCCTTGTAAGGTTCCACGGTTGATATCGATTGATGGGGTGGAGCCGTCGGGACTGATATAGTCGGTGTTAGATACCATGTAGAGTTGCTCGCAAGTGTCGACAAAGGTGGGGGGCATACCGAGTTGGGGCATGTGCTTGGACATAATACGGTGGTCGGCGGCGTTGAAGGCGCCTTTGAAGTCTGCGAACATTGATGTAGATATCCTTGTTGTGGATTTTCGCGTCTTGCAGCATCATGATGATAGAGGCGAGGGCGTCGTGGATGTTACGTTGGAGGCGGAATCCGTCTTGTTGGTCGCTGAGTATGCTGTGGGTTTCTGCGTATTTAGAGCATGCATTTTTGATTAGAGCGGTCAAAAGTTTGAGTAGGTTGTTCATTAGAGTAATGGGGCGGTATTTGTCGAGGAGGGTGGGGTCATCTGTTTTGTGCGATAAGAAGGTAGTACTGTGGCACCATTCGGGTGGGGTGTATGCTTTGTGGGCGAGGAGGGATAGGAGGGAGAAGAGGGCAAAGCGGGTCGCCTCGGGAAGGAACTTTATGATTTCGTTGGGG